>JZKD02S2084579.1:7124-29342 GCA_000966675.3 Picea glauca
TCTAAAAACTCACTAAGTTTTCCTCCACAGGAGGTGCCAAAAGAATTTTTTTAGTCTAGGTAGGATTTCGGGGATAGGCATCCAAATAACTCCCCTTTATCTGGTTCTCACATTGCCAAAACATAGAGGTTGTCAAAATAGGGAACTAAAAATCCTCCAAGTCAAGTGTTCCAATCACCATAAGGCAGGGAGATACCCATGAAGGGTTGAAGGCCGAGGTCTGGTTGTTCTGTGCGTCCCCCCTTGAGGCAGCCACCTCTTAGACGGGATCCATCTCGTGACCCATTTCTCAGGCCGAAAATCTAAATGTCGCACTTTGACCGAGGTACCTAGTGACCAACTTTAGGACATCCACCCAGGTGGAAATTGTGGGATGCAATTACACCTTGATTGGATTTTGTGTGGCTATTGGGAAATATCACCAGCTCTTTCGGGATATGCCCCCTTTACCCCTCATTATAACCAATTACTGCATCCTTCACTAGTTTCTCTTCCAGTGAATTCAGACCCCACTGTTGAGTACTATTGGAAGGTCCAGTGCTATTTGAGAGGAAGGACGTTACGTCTTCTAGGACACGAGCATTTTCTTTCTTTTGATTTCCCCACGTGGACAAAACCCACTTACCCACATATATGCTTCTTTCTCATTTTATGTATGATGCACATCTGATTACAATTTGATTTGGATATATATATTGTGTAAACATTCAACGCAAAGGCTCTTGTTTCTGTATTTCTCTCACCACTTTTTGCACATATTCACATAGCTAAGTCTGACATCATAGAGGAACCACAGAACCCCCGTCGTTCACGATGCTTGCTCAACCTCCCTCCTATCTTAGGGGGAGTATCTGGTCGTGCCTGCTCATCGACACCTCCTTCACACACTCCTATGAGTGCTACTATATTAGGATCAACTTTGCTTGGTTATACATTACTTGGGTCAACTTCCCAAGGTCATCCGTTCACTCGCTCTCCTTTGCACAGAAGCGGGGGACCCACTTCCTCTCAAGGAGGGAGCACCAACCCACCTAGCCCCCATCAAGGGTCAGGTTCACAACACACTATGGCCGGAGCTAATCCTCCCCCCCCACTACAGATGCCATATTTGGCCTCTCTCAACATATCGGATCTCACCAAACTCACCAATGATCCTATATTGCATGACTCCACATGGCCTGCAATGCCAACAAAACTTTCTTCAGACATACCAAAGTTTGAAGGGAAGGCAGGGGATGACCCTGCCAACCATGTCATGACCTTTCATCTATGGTGTTCTTCCAATAGCATTATGGATGATTCCATCATACTGCGATTATTTCAACGCACACTCACTGGCCCATCGACTAAATGGTATGTCGAAGAAAAATCTGGGTACCACGCGACCTTTGAGTCATTGGCCAAAGCATTCTTGATCTTCTTCCAATTACCTATCCGCCAAGACAATGGTCTAGAACAACTGTCTAACTTCAAATAAACCTCAGCCACACACATCGTTGACCACATTCATGAGTGGCGTAGGCGATGTAGTTTGTGTAAAGCAACAACCACCAAGCAACAGTGTCTCGACTGGTTTCTTAGATCACTTGTCTCTCTCCTTGGAAAGGATGTAGCTTCCACCTTCCCACAATCTGAAGAGGAAGCCATCAGTAAGGCCCACCAGTATGACCTCATCTATGCACAGTCAGGGTACTTATACACGGTACTTCCTGATCTTCCAAAACCTGTGCCATTCGGCCAAGACAAACCTGGGATGTCTCACTCAGCAGACAGACTAATCGGTGCCACCACACACCATGGTCCACAACCCCAGCCACCACCGATGTCTGGAACACCTCAATACCCGCCATCATATGGGGGCACCCCTTATTAACCCCTACCTCCTTATCAACAGCCTTATCCTGTTGCTATACCTCCACCCATTAGTGGACCACCGCCGACACCTCCCATACATCCACCTATTCCCACAAACAATGGTACTCCCTCAACATCAGCTTATAATACTAGTGAAAGCACTATGCCTTCCTATGTACCTTATGGATCGGTACCACCACAAAATCCATACTTCCCATTTCCTGGTCCTCCACAACCCATTAAATTTTGTTCAACCCTCTACTGCTCAACAATACCAAACTTTTGAACAGTTGAACAAAACCAACCCAACTCATCCATTGAACAATGCCAAGAAGAAAGGATGGAATAGGAATAACAACAACCCAGGTCAAGGCGGGAATCAAACACCACAGCACCAACCAACTGGGGGCAACCAGAACCAAGGGAACCAAAACCCCCAAGGGGGCAATAATAACAAACACCAAGGGTGAAATAATGTTAAAAAAATATTCCCTTGTGCCCTTTGTGGTGAGTTTGGTGATTACACTCACCATTGCCCCCAGATCACTAATTTCAAGCGGTTGAAAGACTCGGGTAGTCTTCCCCATTCTCCTGCACAACCTGCCCCTTAGCAAGTACCACAACAATACGTGAAATAGCCCCCTCCCGCCGTGCTGCAAAATCCTATTCCACATCAAGGTGTGATAAACACCCAACATGACACACAACATCCCCCACCTTAGGTGGGCCAATATCACAACCCCAATAATCCAGCAGAGCAAACAATTCTCCTCAGCAGTGAGGAAGAAATCCTTGTGCAAACGTGTAATCGTCAGTATCACACACCCGCTGAGTCTCCCCCCCTCACCCCAGAGACAAGCCCTACACCAATGGGACCCCCGTTGATGATCCCTTGCCCCTTTGTCGAACCACCACTACGCATCCCTCGCATCCCCTTGCGCAGGAATGTCCACAACCCACAGGCTAGGGAAACTCATAACTATAGCTTGGTAGATGACTTAGCACAATCCCCGGCTGCCATGTCAGTCCTGGAAGTCCTCCAGACTTCTCCTATGCAGCGGAAATCACTACTCTCAGCCTTGGGGGAAGTCGACCCACAGATACTTGACTCATCACCTTTGATCTTGATAGCAGAGAACCTCGTCTTCCCACCTTGATCGCTTTTCAAATACCAGTCAAAATACAAAACATAACAGTTCATAGATGTATCATCGATGAAGGTGCATCTACATGCATTATGTCCAAAACAGTATGGCAGAAACTTGGTTCCCCGGAACTCATACCCTCCACCATCACATTATGATCTTATGATGGACGAACATCCTCTCCTGAAGGGATCTTCCAAAATGTCCCCGTTGAACTCGGGGGCAAGACTATTCTCATTGACATCGAAGTTATCGATGCCCCGCTCGATTATAATATCTTGTTCGGTCGTAGCTACATGTACGCTATGAAGGTAGTGGCATATTCCGTCTTTCGGACAATGATGTGCCCCCACAATGGGAAGATTGTGACCATCGACCAAGTCTCACATTATGAGCCTAACCCATCTGCCAACCTCGATAACATTCTTCCCCTCATCCACACAAACCAAGATGCATATCCACTCGTCGAGATGGGTCCTGGGATTTTTAAAGATTCATCCTTGTTAGGGACGTACCATGGAGCACCACCACTCCTTCATCCTTCTAATCAAGTGTGCATCATATCATCTAACGAAACTCACACAGAGGACGCTCGTCCTCCTCAAGAGGCTTCAGTCATTCCTGACATCCCAGTAGTCGCAGAACCACTCCCGTTGGCGTCTCCTGTGCACTCGTCGACCCCAACAGTCCACGAATCAATATCCCCTCAGGGGCATAGTCCCGTTTGGGAGACAGTTCCCCAACCCCTCACCCAAATTCCCTTATTTTACCCTCCACCAAGTATTGAATATTTTCAGGTAGCCGCAACGCTCACACTACCGAATATGGTGTTAGCAATCCCAGTTTGATATTTACACCCACCAGAGATGGTCCCTCGACCATCCCTTCCCCCACAGAAAGGACTTCCCATGACAATCCCTGTCCTTACCCCCACCATCCCCCCACTCACTAACCCCCCTGCTACAGCTAGGGGCAAGAGAAAGAAGAAATAACCCACCGCTCCACTTCCTCCATGCATCCTGCCACCTTGCACACTATGTGACAAAGAGGGCCACCAAACCAACAATTGTCCATCACTACCTGAATTACGGAATTTGATCCCCCTCACTCAAACTCCCACAACACCCGCCACTACTGCTAGTCCCACCACTACCACCCACCCTTCCAATAGTAAAGGGTTGAGGACCAAATACGCTTGTGCTATTTGTTCAGAGTATGGCCATTACACCCATCACTACCCAACACTGCCACACTTTTGGTAGAGATTGGTCGCTGTGCGCCAGAACTTCCAAAACAACCCACGCCCTGCTACGTCCTCTTCAAATATCACTGACATTCGCTATGTCACCACTTCAGTCAATGAACGTATGAGATGCCCTTGCTCTCTCTGTGATTCATTAGCTCATTTTACATACCAGTGTCCTATGATCGTTGAATACAGGCAACGTCAATTTGCCCTGCTTCACCAACCCGCAGAGGCGATAATTGACATTACCTCGTCACTAGAGGATCTTCATGTCATTTCTCTCGAGCCCGAGGCACTCCCAATGCCTCCATGGTTCTTAAATGACGTCTCTGAGGATTTACCCCGCAACCCCCCCAACTCTCCTGCTCATTCCCCTATGGAAACTCTCCACCCAACCACCACGGGTACTCCTCAGTACTTCAATATATGGTTTATGTCGAGTGAACCCTCCCCATCTCCTAGAATTGTTCTCCCTGCTTCTTCATTAGGGGGCAACCACACTGGCACCGAGATCACTCCTCACGACCCCTTGTATTCCCAAAGTTTCCAATGCGACAAGGAAATAATTGAAGAGATAAATCACCCAGACTCTCCTTGGGATGTGCTACATCACCGCACACTCTTCTCTCCACAGGAAGCCTCCATGCCTCCTAACCAAAACCCCGTTTACGCGGTTGAAACCAAATATTTTATCCCATTCGGGCCTATCGATTGGTTCAACAATCCCATTCCTGCCCCTGATGCATTTGAAGAAGGCAACATAGCCAACATTTCCCCCACCATAAAAATCAACATTTCCATTAAACATGGCATCATCAAAGAAATCACCATTGGAGTTGCTTGCACTCGTCAGGAAATCGCCGAATATAAAGCCGTCTTCCAGGAATACAGGGATATTTTCGCCTGGTCATACACAAAAATTCCTGGCCTCAATCCCTCTATTGTCAAACATCGCATCAACACCTGGCCTAACATCACACCAGTTCACCAAAAATAGCGACCGCTACACCCATCCAAAGCCGCGACTATCAAAGTCGAAATCGACAAATTACGCGCTGCCGGGTTTATTTACCCCATCGCTTACACTTCATGGGCTTCCAACCCTGTACCCATCGACAAAAAACAAGGAACTATCCGCGTTTGCACAGACTTTCGCGATCTCAATAACGCATGTCCAAAAGACAAATTTCCAACGCCTTTCATCGATCAAATTATCGACGACTGCGCCGACCATGAGGCTCTCTCCTTTATGGACGGATTCTCTGGCTATAACCAAATACAAATCCACCCAGCCGATCAATATAAAACTGCATTCACTACCCCATGGGGTACCTTTTCATATCGTGTCATGCCTTTCGGCTTAAAGAATGTCGGCGCAACTTTCCAGTGGGCGAAGACATACATCTTTCATGATCTGGCTAAAATCATCCTCGCCTACTTGGACGACCTCACCGCTCGATCCAAGAAACGCACCCAAAATCTCGATGATTTATGAATCATCTTTCCATGGTGTCGTCAGTACAACATCCACTTGAATCCTCTCAAGTGCGTGTTCTGTGTCACCGTCGGGTGCCTCCTCGGTTTTATTGTTTCCCAAAGCGGTATTACTGTGGACCCCTCAAAGTCAAAACTATCAGCGAAATTCCACCTCCCCGGAATTTACGACAACTTCAGAGTCTTCAAGGCAAAGCTAACTTTCTTAGACGCTTTGTCCCGTATTACGCCATACGTGCACACGGTTTCCTCCACTTACTACATCACGACATCCGTTTTCACTGGGACGACTATGCCCAACAGTCATTTGACGATCTTAAAGCAATGCTTTCAAATGCACCTTTAATTAGTGCACTTGACTATAATCACGACTACATCCTCTACGTATCAGCATCAGCTGTATCAGTAGTCGGCATCCTCATCTAGCTCAGAGATGACAATCATGAACACGTCATTTATTACGTTAGTAATAACCTCTCAGGACCACCCTTGAAGTATAAACACGAAGAGAAACTTGCTCTTACAGTTGTCCTCGCAGTCCCGAAACTGCGCCATTACATTCTGCTTCACACCACAAAGGTAGTCGCAGATTCCAACCCTATGCAGTACTTGCTCAGTCGTCGACAAGTTAATGGAAAATTTGCTTGATGGATCGTTATCCTTCAGGAGTATGACCTCGAGTTCTCAACACCTAAGAGTAAGAAGTCCCTTGTTCTCACCAAACTGGTCACGACCCTCCCCTCTAACACCACCAGTGCCCCCGTCAACACCGACTTTCCTGACGAACATCTCTTTTACATCACTTCGGATGATCCTTGGTATGGCGACCTTCTCGTCTACCTACGAACTCAAAATTTTGGTAACCACATTTTATGAGATGATCATCTACGTATTCGCCATCGGGCCCCCCGCTATCTCCTCATCAGAGACATCCTATATCGGCAGGGCGTTGACACCATTCTTCGTCGATGCCTGACTATTGATGAGGCCGACAGAGTCTTAAACGACTGCCATAGCGTCGCGTGTGGGGGCCATCTTTCAGGTATATCCACTGCTCAAAATATTATCCGAGCCAATTACTTTTGGCCTACCCTATTTCATGATTAAATTCATGCCGTGAAATGATGTGAGCAATGTCAGCTCTATGCCAACAAAGCCCGAGCTCCCCCCGCTCTTATTCACCCTATCATTACTGCCGGCCCTTTTTGTAAATGGGGCATCAAATTTATGACTTGTAATCCCCCCTCTAGCAATGGTCACAAATACATTGTTGTCGCCGTTGATTACTTCACCAAATGGATCGAAGCTATGCCCACTTTCAACAACACCGCTGACACTGCAACACGCTTTTTATTTAACCACGTCATATCCCATTTTGGAGTACCACTCCAACTCATTTCCAACCATGCGAAACACTTCGAGAATGATATCTTCATCGAACTCTCATCTCGATTAGGCTTCTCTCATGAGTTTGCCTCACCATATTACCCTCAGTCAAACGAACAGGTCGAGGCAGTTAACAAAGTCCTCAATACCATGTTACATCGCACGGTTAATAAACATAAAACCAATTGGAATCATATGTTATTTTCTGTGCTATGGGCTTATCGAACGACAGTGAAGACCGCTACTGGTTTCACACCATTCCATTTAGTCCATGGGGTCGAGGCAACTCTTCCCATTGAGTGCGAAATTCCCACCTTACGCACCGCAATTGAGCTATTACCTGACACTTCTCCAATGGAGAAGCGCTTGCTAAACTTGGAGTCTTTAGATGAAGATCATCGATCTTCCTTACAGAACAACGAGGCAGCTAACAAATGATCCAAGGCTACCTTTGATCGCCATGTCAACCTTCGATCATTCCGCGAAGGCGACCTCGTCCTGGCTTATGATATCGCTCATGATACCTTTGGACACGACAAATTCGAATCACTTTGGCATGGCCCTTACATTATCCAACATTGCCTCACCAAAGGCGCATATATCCTAGCCTCTCCCGAAGGCCTCTCTCTCAAAGAACCCGTCAATGGGTTGTATCTCAAGAAATTTTATGCTTAAAAGTAGTCATTCTACTTTAGGTTATTTCTTTTTTTCTAGCGTTTTTAATCTTTTTCTCCTGCCCGCATGTCTAAACTATCCTTTGTGCTATTGACATATGCTTCCTCCACCAGTCTACAACATTGGTTATGCTGATGGTGCCAGCCATTGGACACAAAATCTCGCTTCGGCCACTTGGGCTCTCTACACCCCCTCACACAAAATGCTCCATTCAAGCGGCATATGTTTGGGGCCAGCAACCAACAACCAAGACAAATATACTACTGTCATTGGCCTCCTGTCCGATGCCCAGCGTCATCATATTCGTCACCTTAGCGTCTTCCTCGACTCTCAACTAGTCGTTCTCCAGCTCAACAATGTATACCGTGTATGCGATCCATGTCTCTTTCGCAAATACCTGCAGGTTAGGCTTTTATCATGACATTTTGATTCCATTACATTTACACATATTGCAAGAAAATTGAATCAAATAACAGATCAAATAGCTAACATGGTGTTAGATTGGCATATATCACATCAAGCTACACATACATAAACATCTCACAAATCCTATCACAACATATATATAGAAAAGACATCATCCAAAATATCAGCAAAGACATGTAGACAACATCAGGATCTCAAAAATATTAATAGTCATATATATATAAAGGCCCATTAGGCCATCCAAATGTTTACATACAAAAATACATGTATCCGCAGGCCAATGCAGCACCTCGGTACAAAAAATCGGCTCACCATCCTAAATACAACCAAAACGATATACATCATGCACCACTCATGGTTCCTCTATTGCACCACCACCTGCTCCTCCCTCAGGAGGAGGTGGTGGCCCACCACCACCTGCCCCAGGCGGTGGTGGACCACCCATAGGACCCTCCTCCCCCGGTGGCAGGTGTCCACTTGTCATAGCAGCAAGCACTGTTGCTCGCCGCACTATGGCCCGCCATGGTGATGGTACCCCTACACACTGCTCCAGGAAACTCTCATCCTAGATGCACGTCCACATGCCCTCAGGCACATCCTGTAGAACCGTCTCCAGATGATGGCGTATGTCATCATAATCCACTCCGTCCGCCGTCAGAGGAGCATGTGATGGCCCCACACCAAGGTCATCGTACCGGTGCCTCCTCGCTGCCCGCTCCGGCTCAACTGGTCGCCCCGCAACACCCTCCCGCCGATGCCTCTCTCCCTACGATAGTCTCTCCGGATCTTGACGAGCCGACGCTCTCTGCATCTCTACGTCGCGCCCACGAGGTGCCACATCTGCACATGCAAAAAACAACAATAACTGATAGTATCAACATCTATATCATATACATATGGACTGATATCTCAAAAGACAACATAAATAAAAAACATACCAACATACTAAACATACCTCGATGGTCAAAAGCCTCCCCTGGAGGTAGCACCATGTCTGAATCACCCCGGAAGTCCACCCCAGCATAGGGGTACTGAAGTATCACCTATGGCATCTGTCGCCATATCCCCACCGCCTCTGCTGAAAAGAAGTGGCCACCTTCGCCACCACCATGACGAAGCAAAACTTTCAACCACCACCTCAACCGCGGCTCTCGCACCCCTGGCATCTCCAGTAGAACCCTCGGGCATAGCATCGACACCCTCTCTAAAAACCAGGCCACTAGGATTGACCCAAATGCAAACTCTCCCACACCTGTGGACCGACAGCGGTCCAACTGCACTAACATTTGTGCATGCAGCGTCAGCCCCCATGTGAACTGCTCGCTGGCCACCACTCTCTCCAGCACCAACAACTGGCCACCACTAATCCGTTGGGTTGCAAGTTACCCATATATACGAACAATCATCGCCGCTATACAGCGATGAGCCAGGGAGTCTATCACACTGATGCTCACCACAGTCCCAGACATAAAGTCCCAACCTGAGCAGTATCTTTGGCCAATATCGGCCAACTAAATGGTCCTGGGAAACACCAGCTCCGCCAGTAGGGGCGTTCCCCGGAAGGGGAGCCCAGTCAAAAAATAAATATCCTCTACCGCCGTGAAGGGAATCTTCTCTCCTCGCACGAGGAAGCAGTTCAGCTCCAGACTCCACATCTAGATAAGGAACTGCAATAAATACTCATGTGCCCGTATCAACGGGCACTCAAATAACTTTAGAAACCCACAGGTTCCCAAAGTCGCACACATACTTGGCCCCTCAATGGCCACGACATATCGCAACTGGGCCCAGTCTCGCTCTTGCCACTGCACTGACATCATCACTACGGTCCACTTGCAGACAACACAGAGACCTATATCAGCTCATGCAACCATCAACAACATCAAAAAGACTCGTTTTTTACCCTTCAACCTTGCCTCCTAGGCGCGGTTTTTGTTACCCACAGGCACACACACATGTGCGCCTGTTCATTACACAGGCGTGCACATATGTGCACATGTTCATTACACAGGCGTGCATATATGCGCGCCTATGCACTGCACAGGTGCGCATCAATGTGCACCTGTTTGCTTCATAGGCGTGCTCCTATGCGCACATGTTCACCATACAGACGCGCATAGGTGCGCGCCTGTCAAACCCACAGGCGCGCACTGATGCGCGCCTGTTCAACTCACAGGCGTGCCCTTCGGGCGCGCCTTAAACTCTCTCCATCGCGCACCCATGCACGCATATCTAGTGGACAGGTGCGCACGTATGCGCGCCTATCACCCGATCGCCCGCGCATGTGGGGCCTAGACCCCCTCAAACCCTCTGTGTGGCCCTCCGTACAACCTCTGCCCAAAAATTGAAAACCTATTTTTATGCAAGATGATCAGACCACTAACCTGATACTCGCAAATCGTCGATCGGATGCCTCGTCCTCCCTGAATCTCCAAATCTCCTCTGAAAACTGCTCGTCCAGTCACTGTTGCAGCAGGTACAAATGAGGTGGCAATGTGGGCCCTACATCTATATATAGGCCTTTCGCCAAACTTCCCCTCACCATTCCAGGAGCCCAAGGTGTCCATTTTTCAAACCGTCTTCAGCCATGGGATCAACATCCCATCACCTACATCACAACAGTCCCTGGGTCACTTTTTATCCTGAGCCCCCGAGCCACCTTTTTTTCATATCATGGTCAGGTACGCACGCGCATAGTCACATTTATCAATTACATGCTCATATCTTTGATTCTCTTCAGATATTGTTCACTTTGGGTATTTGGTTTTTATGTGTGCAGGTACTTGCTCATCATTCATCGGCATAATCCCTTCAGGTATATACTCATCACTGGCATGTAGTCTCTCCCGTTGTATTACATTTACATTTCCAGACACACCCTCTGATATTGGCCTTTAGGATCCTCATTCCTGGATCTGCAGTACCCACACCTCCATTTGCATCTTCGGTACTATTACCCGGTAGCATTCTTACCCACATGAGTTGTCCCATTCATAAGCACCTTTTGCCACTTTTTGACACTCATGTTGTTTATTCATTACCCTTTAGGGATGGGAGTCCCGATAGTTTTTTATCATGACATGAATCAGCCAAATACTCCTCCTCATTTTGCTAGCTTTCCCACACGGACTTCCAGATTATCTCTTTACGGTTCTATTTTTTACCTGCACCTCCGCAATATCATGAACCCTCCATTTCGTCCACAATCAGTTTGCCCCTCTACGAACCTACCTTCATTTCACCTACCTCGTATAGAAACTCACCAATGGGGCCCTCACCCTTCCTCAGTTTTCCAAAGCACATTTTTCCCTACGTGGGCCACCCATATCACACTGGGGCACCCGTTTCTGTATTTTTACATTTCTCCCCAATTATTCGTTATTTATTGTACAAACGCCTTTATTTCCAGTCATTACATTTTATTTTGTCTTTATTGTTGGCGACTTGCTTCCTTTTGGCCACACACAACGCATGTCACCCTTGGTTGGAGCATTACTTATCATCTACCCTTACCGGCATCGTCCACCTCTTCAAAGTACCCCACAAATCACTTACCTCTACCCTCAGAATTTGTTCACTTTGTTCTGCCTCTAGCACAACTTATCACCGGTCTTGTCGTCCCCCTGGCACTCGATCTCGTTAAACGGTTGCGGCCACTCTTTATCTCATACATCCTCCAGCCAAGGGCAGTCTTGAGTCTTCCCACATCTTGACTTCGTCCATGTACCTTTGCCACTTCCTCACCTCAGTAGATTCCATGAAGCCCTTTGCTTCCAGGAGTCACGTTCCCCTTTTGTTGACATCAACACAATTTTCCGGAAGGGCGATAGTATCTTGATTCTCATTCTCCATTCAATGAGAGATCTCAGACGACACAGAGCGAACCACCATTTCTCCCTGCTGTCGTTTTCCCCCATAACATTTGACGCCAACACTTTCTCATGTTATGGTGGGTCTTACTTTGCAACTATTGCAGTTATTTCTATCATTTCCCGAAGACCTCTGAACTTGGTAGGGCCATCAATGCCTACATCATCGTCGATACTTATTACCACGATCATTGCCTATTATTCAAAGTATGCTCATTTACAGAATTGTCTTCTGCCTTCATCATCACCGCCCCCGAGGGCACTGCAGTTGTCTACACCAACACTTCAGTCATATTTTGTCAGAGTTACATAACACGAGCATGGGGCATGTCCGCCTCGTTTGTACACAGTTTTTCTATTTTGCATACCTCATAGAAGATCAGGTCCTACCGGTTCCTTTTTTCTCCAACAGATCGCTCTGAACGATCCCACTATTGATCTCTCTTACAACAACATTCTCAGTAGAAGAAACATTGATGGATTTCGGCTATACGTGTGCTCCTAACCTCATCCATCAGGGGGCATCTGTTATCACTGAAATTTTGTTCGCACATGGTTATAAGAACTCAACATCATCAAATAGTAATGAAGTCATTAATGGCCCTGAATTAATCTCACAGCATTCAAAAAGGTCAAAAAACTATACAAATTAGTGAAAAATTGAAGAGTGCTTTACAGAAGTTGGGCGCGCACACACATGCGCAAAACAGGAATGTAGCATGTGTGCATACACGCACGATGCACAACTGTTAGCGCAAAAAGCCGCGCACCTGCTAAACGACGCATTTATTGAAGTGGTCGGCCTCCCAACCACTTATGGATCATCTCCCAAGCTAATTTGACCCTCAAATCTGAGCTGAATCCGAATGGTAGGCTGGTCAAAGACCTAATAATGCCCTAAATGGCCTCTTTTCACACTACAAAGCAGTTACACAAAATCCCAAAGCAATGCTATAAAAATCCATGAATGCACCTCATTTTCTCAAGAAATTCTAAGTAATGTTATGTTGCCTATATTGTTTTAAGGACTCCATCCTTGACAAGAGCACATTGGCACCATTTCATTGAGCAATCCACCTCTCCATTGAGTGGATTTGCAAGGAGTTCTTTCACTACCATTTTCATTTTTCTTGTTGTAAGGAGAGCAAGCTTGTGAGGGTCCAAGAGCCTTCCCTTGGAGGCATAAGGGACTCATAGTCCCCTTTCTTCTTGGTGCTTTGATTTCATCAATAGATCAGCCTAAAAACATTGGTGACATGGGTCTTTTTGTGTTTGTTATCTCTATGTCCCTATGCTTATGATTTTTGTTTTTATTAGTTTAATTCTTGCTTATAGTTTTGTTTTTCTTTCTCTAACTCTTTCCTCTACAGCTATCATGCTCAGCAAAACCCAACTGGGCATGTAAGCACCTCTTATTTTCTCACCAAGGTGACGAAAAGGGTGCAAAAATAGTCTTCATGATGCAAAGAAGATTCATAACATTGATTAAAAAACATAGGAATGTCCCTACAATAGTCACTATCATCCAAATAAAAAGTGCACCTAGGAGGGACATGCTCGATGGTGTCAAGTTCTTTAACCTCTTTTGATTGACACAAAGTATTAGCAAAAAATTTATACAATTTAATAAGATCTCAATTGAATTCATGAATATCTTCAAAAGAGGATTCCTCACATGCATCATTAAAGTCATGTTGGTCTTCATTAATTTGTGTTGACCACTCATTAACATTATCATCAAATACAAATGTATCATAAATTGGTTTGACATGGTCAAAATTGATTTCTTCATTTGCATAATCAAAATTTCCATCGTATGCATGTAGAAGAAGCTTGAGATGACATATGATATTGGGATTGAGCTTTTCCATAAGTTTTAAGAAGGGTGAAGTTTGGGATGTGAGAGGTGGATTGATCATTAAGCATCATGATATAAGCATGATCCTATTCACATCCAAGCTATTGACCACAAGTAGTGGATTCATTATAATTAGTCCCTAGGAGAGAGGGCTCCCAAGATATACTCCCAGCATGATTTGAAGGTTGAGACTCAAGAAAGAACATGCGATCTTGTAAAATCTTAATGATGGGGATTAAAGAAGACAAATCCTTGTGTGAATCATAAACACCAAAGGAGTAACCTGTTCTATGGATTTTCTCTTTGAAGTCAAGGCAAGTGGATAGAGCTATCTCTAGGTTTTGAACATTCTTTTCTTCCAACCACCATCGGTAAAGATGAGGTAGAAGTTTGTAGTAATGCAACATGGCAGACAAGTTGGTAGGAAAAATGGGAGTAGGAATTAAATTTTATAACTTGATAAATTGAAGGTTAAATGTAAGAATTCTCTCATTATCTTTCATAAGTAATTGGTTAAACCTCTTAAGATGCTCGTAAGGATTGTCCAAATGCCCAAAGGTAGAAGTAAACCGGTAAGAAAGTTCAAACCATGTGGAGATGCATTCATTAGGCAGGTTGGAAAATAAAGAGGAGACATTGCCCTGAAGTGAATTCATGAACAAAAGCATGCAACTATCATTATTATTTACTCCGAGAATGGTGCAAGCATTAAAAAATGCATGAAGATGTTCAATCACCGTAATAGTTATGTCTCCATGAAACAGAGGCAGATGGTTCTTGAATTTGTGAGGTAACGGATTAACTGAGTGAGCGAACTTCAAGGGAGTGGGCACAAACCAAGGGGAATTGTTTAGGTATTCTTCAAACTCAAAATCCCATACTTTCAAATGACCTTCCTAGGGTTATTAGCTGAAACCAAAGGGTTAAAACCACTAAACATACTTCCGATCAATTGAGACATTGAGGTCTAGGAAAATAAATGTAAATTTGAAAGAATTAAGACAAAACTAGGAAAGAACCATTGAATGGTTCTTTCCCAGTATGCTCGTTAAAAATATGTTGACGCCAAGGGACTAAAGAGTCCCCAACACTAACATTTCAACCTCCCGTGGGGTTAGGTGGGAAGAGACGGGAATATTACCCTAAGCTTAAAGCCCCGTACAAGAATGCACATTGAATTCCAGGCCAAATTTCCCCTAACCTACAGTCCAAGTGTGAATTCCTTTACCTTGTAGGTTTATTTTAGTAATATTTGATTGTTATTTAATTTATGATTTTTATGCTTTTATATTGGATTTTATACATTTGACATAACAAAAATAAATCTAATAAAATAAATGCAAATAACTTCGAAACTCCTCACCACAAAAATCTGAAAATAGTAATAAAAAAAATATTTGTTTGGTATTTGTTTTATAAGAAGGTATCTAAAATAAAACTAAAAGTTAATATAACTATGTTAGTTTTAAAATGATTAAAAAAAATAAATTTATTAAACAAACATTAGATTCAAGACCACATAGTAATACTTTAATGATTTGATATTTTTTATTTTTTAGAAGTTAACCTATCATAAATAGTAAGAAAATTAAAATGGAAGAAAAATTTAATACATATTAACAAGTTAATAAATAAAACTTATACATACCATTTTACAAAATAAACATGTTCATAAATTTGTTTGTTTTATTTTTTATCTTTAATGTTGTCTTTAAAAGAAGAATATGAGGAAAATTGAGAATTTAAAAAAAATAACAAAGAGACAATTTCAGAGTGCAAAAATAATTTGATTTTATTTAAAATGCTCCCCATACAAATCCTTGAATTTTCGAAATCTACAAGTTTCTAAGTAGACTAGGGTTAGGTATATGGTTTTTAGTCATTCTAAAACAATGTTACAATATAAAGACCAAACACGAAAAAAAAAATAAAAAAAAAATGAGCTAGAAATGGAATGGAGCAATGATGACAAATCACAAGGAGAAAACCTGCATATTAGAAACCGATTAACATTGAATAAAATCGAGCTTGAATACAACAAACTAACAAGTAAACATTCACCTTATAGAGTCCAGCAAGCTCATCCTCGCTTTATCTTTTCGCTGCTTCGCAAGAACCTTTGCTTCCAACGATTCCGTCAATCCCTGTTGAACATGTAAAAAGAGAATAAAAAGAAGCAGACCTCACAGCACTCCCAACATACCTCTCTATAAATTTTCTGCCAAAGTTTTTCTCTTACATAATTTTCTTTTTGTCAATTTTTTCTCCTTTTCTGCTGGCTGTTTGGTGCTTATTTTATGGTGTTGAACATTTTAAGTAGTTGAGTTCGTTTGGAGTAACAGACTGAAGAGTAAACCGGTTGGAACCGCCTGGGGTTTCTCCCTTTTCTAAAAAATATATGGAAATAATACTCGTCAGGAAAAAAATCGTTATTGTTTTCCCTTATTCGCGTATCAGTCTCTGTGTACGTCGTGGATGAACCTCTTGAATGGGCTTGCGTAGTAGAAGATTTGCATCAAGCTGCAAAACGTCTCTCCCGGAGTTGTTCAGTGCGGCTAACATCTTCGACCTAATTTACAAGGAGCTGGCTTTTGATTCAAGGGTGGATGGTCGACCGTGTGTATGCAGATTTCTTTATTAAGGCGAATAACCTTTCAGGCTTCATATATAGAAATTGGAGATAATGCGTAGATGTGCTACTTATTTTTTTTGCAACAGTGATAGAACCCACAAAGTGCTCCGACTGTAAAGGCGTTTTAACAAAACTTGCTACCTTGTCCGTTCTGGATCACGGTCATGCTGCACCATTATAACAACATGCTTCGAACAATATAATCCTTTTAGCCTGAACTCCAACAAATCGCATGCCTACTTCAATATGCGAGATTGACGATCTGAACAGTCAAGAGTATGCTAGATGCTTCAATAGTGCTGGAAAGAATCCCACTAAGCTCATGTATCACCATAATTCTTGACACCAGATATTATTTGCTTATAATATGGCATAAGAATAATGCTAAAGTGATAGTGCCCAAAAAGTGTGGTATAACTTTCATGTTATAATTAAAATATTAGAGAGATATATCTTGAAAAAGTGGGTTATGAAAACATGGAGTAGTATGTGGGGTTTGTCCTATGATATAGGGAACATCATATAATGATTTTATGATGTGAAGTGGATTAATTATAGAATATAATTATGGCCCATGCCATATGATCAAATAATACCTCTTTAATTTTTGGTATAAGTTAAAGTCATAGCCCCATGCCATATGATCAAATAATACCTTTTTAATTTTTGGTATAAGTTAAAGTCATAGCAGGAATAACTTTTATGAAATAATGCTATAGTTGAAGGGAGAGGCATGAGAGAAATTCTTGGAAAGTGGAACATATAGAAATGTAGGAGTACATTGGCCTTCTTACATATGACATAAATCTTAACTGTTCATTTTTCATTTGTTTAAAAGGTCATGTCTCGTGAAGGGGGCATGGGTAACATGATGATGAGCGAGGATCCAAGACTTATGTGGTGTCAAAATGCAAAATATGATAACGCCTATGATATGAAGGAAGAGGAAAGGGCCATTTTTAAGAGGCATGACGATTTCTCCAAGTATTGCGGCAAATTTGACGAGAGTGCGCAATACTTTTGCACGAGCAACCCTAGATGAGGGGGAGCCTAGAAATGCTTTGCCGGCTAAGAATTGTTGACAAAAATTGTCGTCAAAAAGTTCTTGAACAATAATCAATGATTAACAAGAAATTACCACAAATCCTTTGCAACTCATGAATCCACTGACCAAAGACATCTTTTTATCTTCAAAGTTTATAAATATTACTCAAGAAAGATGATAAGAAAGAATGGAAACAAGAGAAAAATAGTATGGTATTGCAACTTTCATGAATCTCTAATGGCGGAAATACCTGCAACACATGCGCTTAGGCTTACAAATACACAGATAAACTGCCCCTACAGCGCTCTCAAGCTCTCTCTAGTCTTGAACTCAACCCTCTCCTTCATTAAATAGAAAATGACATCCAAAATATGTTTAGGATGTCTAAGACCATCTCTTTCATTGGGTTATGGGCCTTGGAGATAGGTGGCAACAATCAAAGAGACAAAATCCAACAAATTGCTAATTTTTAGGAAGTTGCTGGAAGTCATTAATAAATCTGTTTCCAGCTCACTGCATGAGGTTTTAATGGAGCTAAATCTTAGGTGCAGGTGTCCTTTAACATCTAATTGATATTTGAGAATTTATTCAAACCCTCATTGACAGGTGACAACCTCCAAACAAGGCGAATATCCAATAATTGTCTGAGTTTGCAGCACCAGTTTGCATTGCACTGGTGTTTTAATTTTATCTTTCAAATTCCAAAATGGCTCAAGATGATTTTTGGTCATCAGGTCAATGCCATAATCGTGCTCCTCCAAAACAATTTTTAGAAGAACCCACATCACCATTTGGGATTTATGATAAAATATTCAGAAGAAGCTGCTACAGGAAATGAGTTTGCAGCGTCAGTTTGTAGCGCAATGGTTTTTTAATTTTAACTTTCAAATTCCAAAATGGGTCAGGAGGATTTTTGGTCACTAGGTCAATTCCATAATCATGCTCCTCCAAAAACAATTTCAAAAGAACCCACATCACCATTTGGGATTTATGATAAAATCTTTAGAATAAGATGCTACAAGAAATGAGTTTGCAATGCATAACAACGGTGCTGCGAACTTTCCTGTAGGTGTTGTTTTATGCCAAATCAAATCAAATGATTCCAAAACCATGCAAGAATCCTTGAAAACCTCTGATAAACCTGCTACAACTTCTAAGTAATGAAAATAACCTGCATAAAATTTATATTCATAGAAACATCGGACAAAACATTCCTTAGATTTTCAAGCCTGCATATATAAGATATCATAACAAAACTGATTGAAAGTTGTAGACCTAATTCTTTATCCTCTTCTTCTCCTAGTGGCTTCATGGGCCAGCATGTCCATATTCATTTTTTCTACAACTCTTTGAAGGGCTGCAACTATGCTTTTAATTTCCTTTTTCAACTTGTGAATTCCAGGTTTTTGCATCTTTACGCTGTCTCCCGAGTCTTTCGAAAGTAGGGTATGATAAGAAGGACAAAAATTCAATCTGATTGAAGCTGCAGATAGGAAAAAAGAGACAACTACGTGTAAACATAGGGTTTGCAGGGCTAACAACCAGTTCACAACGCCAACAACCAGTTCGTAGCGTCAGTCTACAACACAATTAAACTAGGCTTTATGAAGGACTGACAAGATTTTTCATGTCTTAGAGGGAACATATAACAAATGGTTAAAACCTGGACCTTAGACAAATTTCAATATTGGCAAGGGTTTGGTCAATCAAAACAGAGGGTTCACAATGCCATCCTGCAGTGCGCAATTTGTGGTATAGGGTTAATACAGATAGTTCGCAACGCAGAATTAACACTGGGAAATACAAATTGTTTTCAAAAGGGAACTGTAGGATGACCCTGAGATAAAAATATTGACCAATGAGCAGGGTTTAGAACACCAGAACAATGGGTTTGAGAGTTAACAACGCATGAACATTAACAGTTTGGAGCACCAACAATACATAACAACTTTATATCCTTACTCAACCTTTTAAGCAACATGTAAATCGTCAAGGGGTACCTGCTTTGTTCTGAATTTAGGCTAGTGCTTTGTGAACCTGAGATGAACTTAGAGGGAGGAATCCAATGTGCTAACAAAAGGAAGCTCTAGTTTTTATCATCCATGCACTCCTCCCTGCATGAGTTGCCAACGTTGCAACAAAGACATCTCCACCATCCTCTTGAGAATATTTTTCACCCTCCTCATCCAAATCATTCTTTTACTTCTTATTTTTCTTCTTCTATTCCTTGAAGTCTCTTTTGAAATGTCTAACCTTGTTGCAGTTCCAACATTTTTCCTTGTACTTTTAGGAGACTTATGTCTCCCATGGAATTTGGACCTACCATTTTCTCTCTTTTTTCCTTTCTCCTTCGATCTTTCGCAAATAATGAAGGCCTCATTGGTGCATACAAAGATTTTTTGCCTCACCTCCTCTAAGAGTAAAGTAGCCACAACTGTAACATCCCCACTATAATTCCTAGTTTAATTAATTCTTATGTAGATATAATACGTGGTTGCGACCAAACAATGTAATATGCGGATTGTATTTCCTTGTTTTATTAAAAAAATGTGATGCCATATGCTAAGGGGACATGGATAAGAGATGGGGGATGAATTAATCCAAAAGAGAGGGGAGTGTCTAGGATAATGTCCAAGAGGGGTCCAAGGGGGAATTACACATGTATATTAATCCAACCCATTTTCCTAAATTTGCTATTTGTATATAAACCTTCCAATTTCTGATTGAGTGTTCCCAAAGCCAATCATTGAATGCATGCAAGAGGGTGGGTGTGAGTGGTCGCATCCCAAATTTATTGGGCACATGGGGGTTGAGTACAATCATCTTGGGGAAGAGTGTGAGTCAATAAATTCAAGCCAAAGACAGGAAATTCATAGGGGTGGGGACGACATTTTTAGACATTGAGTTTTTGTGCATGAGGAGCAAGGGGAGAGAAAGAAAGAGAACTTGGAGCTAGTGAAACCATGGATGGATAATTAGAGAGAAAGTTGGAGTGTTTTGGAGCTGGAAATTGAAGAACGAGGTTGTCAGGCCTGAAGAGTGAACTCCTGAGTGAGTTTCACTAAAACAACAAGTGTTTGATATTATTTGTTGGTAGTTTGCCTAGCAGCAGGTTCCCTTGAGTTCCTAGCTACATGTGCCATAGAGATCCTCATAAACGAATGGGATGCACGAGGGACTGAGATCAGTGAAGGGGTACATTCCTTGGGTTGGAAAGGTCAAGAGGAAGAGAGTTGGTGGAAAATATGGATAGTTGTAGGAAGATATCAGTGGGTTGTTGGTTTTTATGAGCTGTGAGTGAACTGTGAGAGACCACCCTCTTTTATGGATTACTAGCCTCAGCTCGGGGGTGACTGACTGTTGATATTTAGAATATTCAGTCTATGATTGGGTGGAACATTCATTCCAAGCAGTTGGTTGCACAACTATTATGAAAATATAAGTGTTTTATCTTGTTTCTGTTTTATTATGAATCTTAATTGTTGTGCATGAACTCTGAGTGTGAGAACATATTTTATATGTTGTTGTAATTAAGTTTATTAGCTGAATTAACTTCTATTTTAGTATGTTGTAGATGAAGTTGAGCTACCATTCATTGGACAACCAATAAATATTAAAAAAGTCAATATTGGGATAGAGGAGACACCGAAGCTTTCCAATGTCGGAGATTATTGGGATGTTGCTACCATTGACAAGATTACAGAGTTGTTGCATGAGTATCAAAACTTGTTTCCGACCAAGTTCATTGATATGAAGGGTATAAAAGGACCTATGGGAGAGATGAGGATACCTTTGAAACTAGATGCAAAACCAGTCAAACAGAGACCCTACCGATTGAACCCAAAATATAAGGAAAAAGTGAATATCGAGCTCGACAGAATGCTAGAAGCAGGGATTATAGAACCTGTTGAAGAGTCAGAGAGGATTAGCCCCATGGTGCAAAACAAGAAGACAGGCAAGATCAGGATCTACATAGATCTCAGGAAGTTGAACGATGCTTGTCTGCATGACCCTTTCCCTACACCATTCACTGATGAAGTGCTAGATAACGTGGGAGGCCGGGAGGTGTATTCTTTTACAGATGGCTTTTCATGATATCATTAGATCCAGATTTCCAAGGAGGATCACCATAAGACCACGTTTGTCATGGAATGGGGATCTTATCAATATAAAGTAATGCCATTTGGATTGAAGAATGCCCCAACCATCTTTTCCAGGGTGGTGGTCAAAGCCTTCAAAGATTTTTTGCATAAATTTCTAGAAGCATATTTTGATGACTGGACTATTTTTAGTTTGTTGAAAAATCATATTGAATGTCTAAGGATAATGTTGGACAAATGCAAGCAGTGTCAAATTTCTTTGAATCTGAAGAAGTGCATCTTCTTCTCACCATTTGGAGTACCGTTAGGTCATATTGTATGCAAGTTGTTAGGAACCAAATATCAATATAGCATAGAAAATCCTCAGAAAAATTACTCAACGCCTTGAAAAAGAGAGAATTTCAGATAATAAGCCTCTTTGAGGGGGCAACCTCCTTTTACCCCACTTAAATGTTCAAGTACAAGATGATTCAAAATGAAAATGTCTC
>JZKD02S2084579.1:29392-49990 GCA_000966675.3 Picea glauca
GTTCAAGTACAAGATGATTCAAAATGAAAATGTCTCCTTGGTATATATAGGAGACTAGGAGGTATAATTACAACTAATGGCCTAAATCCGACATAAATAAAATAACATTATTAATTTAATATACCCCAATTAATGGGTAATGAGCCAATATTAGGGCTTAACATATAGAACCTAGGATTATGAAGAGTCAGAGTGGATTATAGAACCAGGGATTATAGAACTTGTTGAAGAGTCAGAGTGTATTAGCCCCATGGTGCAAAATAAGAAGACAGGCAAGATCAGGATCTATGTAGATCTCAGGAAGCTGAATGATGCTTGTCTGCATGACCCTTTCCCTACACCATTCACTGATGAAATGCTAGATAACGTGGGAGGCCAGGAGGTGTATTCTTTTACAGATGGATTTTCATGATATCATTAGATCCGGATTTCCAAGGAGGATCTCCATAAGACCACGTTTGTCACAGAATGGGGATCTTATCAATATAAAGTAATGCCATTTGGATTGAAGAATGCCCCAACCATCTTTCCCTGGGTGGTGGTCGAAGCCTTCAAAGAGTTTTTGCATAAATTTCTAGAAGCATATTTTGATGACTGGACTGTTTTTAGTTTGTTGAAAAATCATATTGAATGTCTAAGGATAATGTTGGACAAATGAAAGCAGTGTCAAATTGCTTTGAATATGAAGAAGTGCATATTCTTCTCACCATTTGGAGTACCGTTAGGTCATATTGTATGCAAGCAGGGATTGTTGGTTGATCCATCTAAAATTTTCATTATCGTTGATCTGCCACCTCCCACTTCAATCAAACAACTGCGCACTGTACTGGGACATACTAGATATTACAAGAAATTCATCAAAGGATATGCCCAGATTACATCACCTATGGAGAATCTCTTGAAGAAAGACTGTCAGTTTAGTTGGACAGAAGAATGCCAGAAGAGCTTCAACACACTGAAACAAAAGATGGTTACTTCGCCTATTCTGGTTTTTCCAGATTGGGGTAAGGAGTTTCATGTGCATGTCGATGCGTCTTCTATTGCCTTAGGAGTAGTGTTGGCACAACCTGGAGAAGGGGATATCGACCATCTGTTAGATTTTGCTAGAAGGATACTATCTACAACTGAAATTAATTACACCACTACATAGAGAGAAGGATTAGCCATGGTGTATGCACTGCATAAATTTTGACACTACTTGTTGGGAGGACACTTTAAAATGTTTATTGATCGCTCTGCGCTGAAGTACCTAGTCAACAAGCTAGTGTTGTGGGGGAGAATATGCAGATGGTTGTTGCTATTTCAGGAATATGATTTTGAAGTTGTGGTTAAGCCAGGAAGAATGAACAAAGGTCCCGACTACTTGTCAAGGTTGGAACATGGAGAAGAGTCGACCAGTTTGGAGGATACATTGTCGGATGCACAACTGCTAGCAATTAAAAATATTGATGACCACTTCCCAGATATAGTCCAATTCCTGTCAACAGGAATGGCACCTAGTGAGTATACAATTCCTCAGAAGAAACAACTAGTGGTGCGCATTGTAGACTTTTCACTTATAGCTAGACAACTATACAAAATGGGCCCTGATGAGATATTAAGGAGGTGTTTTATGGAGGCAGAGTGACCACTGATCCTCACAGAAGATCATGAAGGCATCATAGGAGGACATTACACAGGGAAAGAGACTACGCAAAAGATTTTGAGAGTTGGCCTTTGGTGGCCTACCTTACACAGAGATGCTAAAGAGTATGCCAGAGCTTGAGATGTATGCCATGGAGTTGGGAAAAAATACAGAAGAGATGAAATTCCATTAGCACCACAGATGAACCTACAAACATTTTAAAAGTGGGCCATTGACTTCGTGGGACCCATAAAGCCACCAAGAAAGTGCATAAGAGCAAGGTACATCATCACTGCGACAAAATACTTGACTAGATGGGTTGAAGCCCAAGTAGATAAGGACTGTAGTGAAACTACAGCTGCGCACTTCATATTTGATGACATAATAACCTGGTTTGGATGCCCCAAGATCCTTATGAGTGATCAAGGCACACATTTCATCAATAAGACAGTTGAAGCCCTAACTAAGGAATTTACAGTCCACCATCAGAAGATCACACCTTACCATCCACAAGAAAATGGGACGGTTGAAGCGTTCAACAAAATCTTGGAGATAGTGCTGACAAAGATTTGCAGTGTGAAAAGGGATGACTGGGATTTAAGAGTACCTACAGTACTTTGGGTTTATAGAACCACCGGTAAGAAACTAACAATGCAGACCCCTTTCAAGTTGGTGTATGGCCTCGAAGCCATTGTCCCAATGGAATACTTGGTGCCCAGCTTAAGAATTGTTGCATCTATAGACATGGATGATACCGGTGTTGTTCGAGAAAGGCTGGCACAGTTGGTCAAACTAGAAGAGGACATATTTATTGCAGGATTCCACCAGCAAGTTCAGAAGGAAAGAGAGAAGGCCTATCATGACAGGCACATCAAGAAGAAGGAATTCAAGCAGGGTGATTTAGTACTGGTGTATGAAAGTAAGTTCATGAAGAACCCTAGAAAGTTTAGAATGCATTGGCTCAGACCATACAAGATCGCCTATGCTACAGAGGGAGGAGTCACGCAGCTGAAGACTTTAACTGGCGAATGAAAGGATGGTTTGGTAAATGGGAGTCAGCTGAAGTTGTACTATGACAACCAGCTGCCTTGTAGCTCCCAGTAAAAGCATGAATAAAAGGGTCTAGGTACCAGGTGCAGTCGAAACTAGGTACCTGACACAGAAAATACAGTTTGCACAAGGATGAAGAGGAGGCATAGAGCAGAAAGCAAAGACTGCACTGTGCAGTCCGAAGCCGATGTAAAACAGAAGGATTAGGTCTGAAGTGCCTTGGGACGAGTTGTAGGTGAGTGTTGGGGGCCTATTGGCCCTTGGTTATGGAAGGAAGCAAAGATCAAGGAAGAAAAGGTGAAATGCGAACTTTGTGGAAGACACAGTGACTGTTACTGGGTCGAAGTGAGCAAAAGAGCAGAAAAGGCAGAGCAAAGCAAGGAAAAAGAAATCCATTGAAAGAGGAGATCGAGAATGAAAGATCAACAAGGAAGAAGGATCATGGACAACTCAACAAGTGGAAAAATCCATTGTTGGATGCTTTGGAGTACCGTGCAAGAAGGAAGGAAAGACAGGCTGGCAAAGCCTAGAAAACGTGGGTCAAGTTGACCTAGGGTTTTGGTATCTAGGGTTTTAGACACCTAGGTTTCGACCTAAGGCTATCGGTGAGCTATTGTAATGTATAAATAAAAGTCAAGAGGACCTGGGTTGGGTTGGTACGATATTGTTGTTGATCTAATTGTATTATTATGAGTGATTATTGTCGAGAGAGAGAGAGAAGTGTTGAGTGTGGGATCTTTCTGGTATTATAAGATCTTCAGCTGGGTGTGAAGATCAAGTCCTGTAGTTGGGTGCGCAGGAAGGGGAGAGAAAGAAAGAGGAGGAAAGAAGATATGTTGGCTAAGAGCACAGATAAGAACTGTATGCTTTATCTTAATATATCATAAGCATAGTTCTATAGACGTATCCCTAGAGAGAGGCTGAACCACGTATATCTTGTGTCGTATGTGTGATTGATGCTTCGATCTTTGTCATTGTTATACTATTATTTTCATTGTTGTGTTAGATCAGATATATAGTTGTGTGGAGTAGACCTAGGTTGATAAGTGATATATGCATGTTGTGTTCTGATAATAGATCCACTTGATATTCCCCTTGGTTGTAGACATATCTGTCCTGCAACCCCCTCATAGCTTCTTTGGGTGAGACTGCATCTGCCTCGCAGGTGTTGCCAAAAGGGCCAGTAGTTAGGGCTTGTTGGTGCGCTCTTGGAGCCGAACCCTGGGTTTGTCCCTGTGCCAACACTCTCACACATCGAAGAAACCCTCAATGGTGGAATAAAAGAAAGATGGAGGAGTAGAATATTCTGTTAACTTGTTTCTTGAGCAAGCTCTCACGTGATAGAGGGTAGAAATGATGGATAATTTTTCACACATTCTTCAAATCCTACCGATAGCAACATACGCATATTCATCAAGCGACCATTTTGGAGGAACCTCTCCCTTCAAGGTACAAGTTAATTTTGATATTCCCATATGTGAAGGTCAGATAGATGCAGATGCCCTAGAAAATGGTTAAATCTATTAGAAGGTTATTTCTCTGTTCAAAAAAATTTCGACAGGGAAAATTTCATCTTGGCACTCCTCAAGGCTCTCCCCCATGTCAAACATTGGTGGGAAACTTATTGGGAGAAACGTTCCATAAATAAATATGGAAATTATGGGGTTGAGTCCACTTGGGATTTTTTGTGTGGATGTGGTCAACGAACAATACTATCATGTTGATAACTATGAATACCAGTACATGAGATGGACCACACTAGGGAAAGAGAAGAGAAAAACAATGTCGAAGTTCACAAATACTTTCCATACCTTGCACACCAAGCTGGGTATCAAGGACTTCGAGCGACATCTCGTTCTGAAATACCGCGGGGCTTTGCATAGGTACATCCAAACCAAAATGGATTTCCTAAACATCTCATCATTAGGAGTTGCCTATCGATATGTTGTCAAAATAGAGAAGAAATTTAGGCACTAGAACAAAGGGGAATCCAGGTCTACAAATCTGCATGAACAATGACACTGGGAAGTGGTGTGTCTTCCAAAAAATCCCCTGGCACAACAGCGATGAATGTCGCTTGAAACATTAATTGGTGGTTGAGGTCAAAGACACGAAGATGAACCCTGATTCAGAATCCGGTCCAGAAAATATTGAAAACAGACAGATCATCGATGCATACCCCACTGCCACTATCGTGACCGCAACAATTCAACCAGAAGAATCAGTAGATCCTAAAGAGGGGGAGTGCCTCTTCCATTCACAGATGTGGGTGAAGGGTACTCCATTGTGTTTCATTGTTGATAACGACATCCAGAAGAGACTCATCTCAACTAAGGTCGTCAAACAGTTGGGGTTGTCGACAAAACCACACCCGCAACCATACAACATCATGTGGCTTCACCGGGGATGAGATCTCCTTGTCAACCAAAAGTGTCACATGTCTTATGGCATCCATCACTTCAAGGATGAGGTAGTGTGTGATGTTGCCTCTCTTGATGTATGTCATGTGGTTTTGGGCCAACCATATATGTGGAGATGTCATGTTTTTTATGATTCTAGACCCCATAGTGTCATTATTACTTTGGGAGGTAAGCTATATCGGATACCAGAGGTAGTTCCGACTACTACTCCACCAAAACAGTGCCGCAAGGTAATATCTCATACTACAAAATTCATCCTCTTCACATTCTTTTCAAAGGATGCACAGAATACCGCTACAACCACTATAGCCTCAACACCTTATATCCAACAAAAATAGATTTTCAAAGATAAAGAAGATATTGTCTCTTCACCTACAATGGTTCCTACACAATGCCCCTTCAAACCTAGAGATAACAGGTTGGTGGAGCATATTCAACCCCTCTAGCAATTGGTTTGTGATAGTCTTCCACAAACCAAGAAGCACATCTTCTCCAACAAAACACGCAACTCACCAAGATTCAGATTCAAAACATGCTTTCCCCTCTTCCCTGGGCACTCAACGCAATTGAGACAATTTCTTCATAAAGGGGGAGGATTGATCCAGGTGGATATTGGTGGCCACCCACCTATTCCAACTGGCTCCTTTTCCAGTTTTTAGTTCAACACGTTCTTCTATACTTCTTTGTAATTTTGGGTTCTACACTTCCAGGTGGATAATGGTGGC
Organism: Picea glauca; assembly: GCA_000966675.3. Taxonomy (NCBI): domain Eukaryota; kingdom Viridiplantae; phylum Streptophyta; class Pinopsida; order Pinales; family Pinaceae; genus Picea; species Picea glauca. Next base: position 35,212 of record JZKD02S2084579.1, read on the forward strand.
CTCCCACCTAATCCAACTGGCTTATTTTATATGTTTTCATGTCATCACATCTTGTTGTACTTCCAAGGCCATTTTGGAGCCCTAAATAGTGTTATTTTGGCTTTCCACAGTCCAAATGTAGAGGGATTCAGATTTTGATAGCGTAATGTGCAGTTCTTGAAAATACCTTTCCAACGAGATATCATGCACCTAAAATGGAGATCGTATGAAAAATTTACGACCTCGTGAAGTTAATGAACTACTTACCCAAACGGGGCCCACATGACTTTTGGTGTTTCATCTCCTAGGCTTAGGTTTTTGGATGTTTATGGTTTTGGCATTCCTATTTAACATAAAAAGACCTTCAGAGCCTCATTGTAATGATATTTTGGAGAATGAGTGTAGCCATCACATCTCTTCTCAGATATAAAGATGCCACCATTCTAGGGATTCTTACACTCTGTATTTTTTACAGTCTCTTTACAATTCTTCATTAATACAAATCAAGTATTGTTGTATTTCTCTGTTTCTGGAAAGTTTCATGAGTATTTCATTGTAATTTCTTTGCTTTCATTTCGTTCTGAATGTAATCCGGATCAGAAGTGATTATTATCACTTTCTTCTTGATAACCTCCACATGTTCAGGAGCTAGGACTGTGGGCTTAACCATTTCAAGCGTTTTTTATGTCAACGATATCGACCATGAATCTTCCTTCTCGACGGACAATCGGATCTTACTTCGGAACTTAGGGACTTCGGGGGTTCAAAGGTCTAAGTATTTGTTGTTCCAATTTCCACCAGAGTTGGTGAGCATCGAAGTGGTCAACCTAGGAGACATTACATCATGTTTTGATCTAACGATCATGTGAGAATCCAAAGGATCTTAGATTAACATTTTAGCATTGACTTCGACCTTTGGTGCTTTGGGTAGTTGTTGATTTCCCCTGAAGGACAAAAGTCCAGGAGTGACGTAACTTGTTGACGTCACTGCTGATTTGGCACAAGACGAGTGGCTACCACGTGTCACCTATATTCATGACTTACTTTTATCGAACAAATCGGTAAGTGCGCACACAAACTAATCTCCCTAACTTCCACAGGAAGCTAGAACAAAACAAGACATAATACAAACTTCACCTTAGACTTCATTGTCATATAAACTAGTTCAGAGAGAGACGAGTGGCATACCTTTGAAATGACGCTTGATCCTTGATAATGTCATCCTTGTCACTCCATCTTTGGATTTGCGGGATGGTGAACCTGTTTAAGAATCACAAACCAACAAAGAGAGAGAGAACAAAGATGCATACATCCCAATGAATTCTATGTATAAGATATAATAAAATACAAGACACTTTTATAGGGAAGAAATGTATTGTTGCATTATATTAAAATGGAAAGTGGAGAATACGACTCATGCCTTAATGTTGCAAGGTCCCTTTAAATGGATCTTTTCTCCAACACACACACCTTTTCTCCAATGCCTTTGATGAAGAAGATCCACAATCTGACTTAGAGATCTAAAGCAAAGCTACCTCAAGCATAATCTATAGCAAAACTCTTCATGCATATGCAAACCTTAGCCTTTTCCATGAGAGATCCCTCTTTATATAGGGTGAAAGAGGGATGGTTGAGGAGATTAGGATGATCCAACTAAATCAGAGAAGTGAGTAAGATCCAAACCAATCGAAGGCCAACTCATCTTCTAGAATATTCCCTTCTAGAACATTTGTGAAGTTTGACTTTTCCCTTGCTTAAGCATCATCGTACCCTATTCACTGGTAGCCTGCGATGATGTTACAGTCCAGATTTTGTGCAGCATGCGAATATCAAGCATCGTCGCACCCCAAGCATAGAGAAGGGTGTGACAATCTTCCTTGTCATAGTTTTTGAGGGAGGAAAAGAAAACCACTTTTCTCATGGAGAAAGTCTCTTTTAATTTTTTTAGAAAACATGGAAATGAGTTATGCACATGTCATCGGTTGATCACTGGGGTGACCAAAATAATGTGTAACACTTGTGTAACCTTAAATTTCCAACTGGACCTAGACACTTGTCAACATATGATTGTCCCATGTGTCCTTGTTGACATGGATCTCCTGACACGACACATGTCTTCCTCCTAGATTTGATGGTTGTGATCAATTCTAGATCAATGGTTTAGATTCATTTTGGCCTTCGAGACTTTCGGTTATCTGTTCCCAATTCTCAATTCTCCCGAAGTGAGATTCTCTGAATAAAACTCGAGAAACTTGAATTCATCTAACGGTCCATATTTGACGCGAAAATCCTAACATGATCCAACGGTTGTCAGGATTTTAGCTATTTCGGGATCTCGTGAATTCTTGATCCAACGACTATGACCAGTTATAGATCAATGGTCTGGATTCATTTTGGCATTCAGGACTTTGTGTTAATCATTCCCAATTCTCAATTTTCTCGAAGTGAGATTCCCAGGTCAAACCTTGACTTCATCTAATGATCCATATTTGACACGGAAATCCTAACACGATCCAACGGTTGTCGGGATTTCGGCTATTTCGGGATCTCATGAATTGTTGATCCAACAATTGTGATTAGTTCTAGATCAAAGAAATATAATGAATAACTTACCAAGGGACGATATTCATGCCTGCCTTCAAGGTGTCCATACTTTGTACAATGTTTTTTAGTTGTTTTTATTAAAAGTCTCCTTCTATTATAACCCTTGCACTTTTTACAAAGGAAATAACATTTTCGATCACCCAAAGTATCCAATGCAGATCTCATGTCTCCTTGTCCTCCTGGAGGAATGTTATGTGACATTTTTCCTTACCAAACATTCAATGATGATTATCTTCAAAAATCAACCTAATAGTTCAACTATTTGTAATGCAGTTAACAAAATAAAAACTTGTTCTATTCTGACCAAAAAATATCCCCTATTTATAATAACCTTTGAAAAACGTCGCTAGTATAGAAACAATGTCGAACATCTCTAAAATTTCAAATTTTTTTAAATTATATATCCTTTTTTCGTCGGATTTTCGAGAGTTGATGACCAGCGAGACATTGCTTAACATTCAAAAATATTGACTTTGTTAAACTTTGGTAAGGGGATATTTCACCTTGTCAATCGCCAGATATGCAATGGTTCCTCGGGTCGTTAGATATTTGGGGAAAGATACATTAATGTTGTTTATCTGACGTGTATGTCCTTTTCATCGGATAGCCGATGAACGTCGAGCACTTTTAAAAAAAAATACAAAAAATGCAAATAAAATATGATAGTACAACTGATTTTATTTGTACTGTCGGAGTACGGCGTCAGTTTTTTTTGTACATATGTATTAGTGTTTGATTTCCCCATCAAAATTAGGTGGCTTGGCTTTCTTAAATTCCTCGGGGTCCCTACCTTGGAGTACTTCATTTTCTTCCCCTTCTTCTGGGAATGGGAACTGGTCTTATTGTTGGATAGTTCTATAGAGCTTTAAACTCCTTCTCTAGAGAAATCCTCATATGAATATTTGGTTTTGGCATGCATCTTGGCTCCATGACAAGCCTTATTGAGAGGGTTTCTTCTTGAATTACTACTTTCAGGTCTGTGCATATGCATTTCAGGTAAACTTTGGGTTTTCTTAGGCCGATGTTTTCCCATGTTGTTGGCGGCTGGCCCATGTTGCAATTGTCATTGTAGTTCTGACAGACTTTGGAGCATGACCATATTTATCACGATCTCTTTTTACTGCTCCTTCATTAGCCGACCATTGTCATCCATAAATCTTTGCAACTCTTCCCTGAGACTTCTCACAGTCTCAGCCAAGTTTGGAGGGATTTCTACCATTCTCCTTTCATCATATTCTTCCTCTTTGTTATGGGAACTCTCCCCCCATTCATGGTGGGTCACGAACATTGTTCTTAGATCTTGTCTAGGAAATATCAGACTGGTTAAGTGCTGAGAATCAACAGTTCTCTTTTAGTCAACTTTTACATTATCTTAAAAATAGCATGGTACATTTGTAAACCGATATTATGTTGTAGAAATATAGTGTTTTACAGTAGTACACAGTCCCTATTTAGTTGTGCAAAAACAACATATAATTGTGTTCCTCTCTCCAATAAGGAGGTTTTTGATAAATCCATATGAGTAATTATTTGTTAGTGTATTATTCTCTAGATTCCAAGGTTAATCGTTGCACAATGAAATCGATTGGGATTCCATGCGCTGGGTAAAATGGGGACTCAAGAACCATAGGATCAAATGATCTATAAATACCCATCGTTGGTCGTGGTATCCATGGTCAAAATATGGGTGGGTAAGATTTCAAATCGTGATCATTGATTAAGGTCGGATCAACGGTCTGCATCCTTATACATCATGAAAATAGTCATGACTTATGCTAAAGGGTCGGTGGTTCCAACAAGAAGCGCCCACATAAGCCACACATGAGTTAACTAAGGTTACTTTATGCTGGTGTTTTTTGGGGCGTCCACTAGGTAACACATGGTGGTCACTAAGGCCATAGTTGCATTCTTATGGGTGGTGTTATTACTGCCCCTCAACCTCTTACCATACCATGAAGAAATTATCTCTTGGGCACTCAAAGGCCTTTAGTAGGTACTTATAAATAGGGTAGGGTAATATATCCTTCCCTTTATAATTTTCTAATAAAACTTATTCAACTCCTTCATGAGCCCAAGCAGGCCAAGTGTAATTTCCTTCTTTGATACCACTTTGTAACATACTATACCCCTTAAGGCCTTCGAGGGGATGGGGTGTCCAATTTTTCTCACTTTATCTAACTTATCTTACTTCCTTCCATTCACATCTCCTATCAACCTCTCCACCAAGTTGGGTCTTCATCTTCCTTGCACCTAGTGGTGACATTGCAAATGGAATAAATTAAAGTATTTCTCTAATTATAAGCATATTGATGGATACAAGTGGATGTGTACAAATCCAACTCTTGAAGCATAGTTATGGATATAAGTGGATGTGTATAAAGCCAAATATTGATGGACACCTAAATAATTTGTGGAGGTTGTTTGGTTGAACTTGACTAGGTAAAAGAGTCAAATTTGTTAGATCAACAATGGTGGTTTCAGGCACATAGTTTTGGTAGCCCGTGGTTTCAAATCCCATGGATTTCATGTAATAAAGCCCTTAAAAGGCTTGTAATACTCTATTGTAATGGGTCGAGATTTGAGAAGAGAAGGATCACTTAGTCGGGGCCAAGAGATTGGTCGGATTGGATGGGTTTGGACAAGGACAATAATAGATCTATTGTTGGTTGGTTTTCCCGTAAGGGTTTTCCAGGAGAAATAGTTTGTTTTATGTGTGCATGTTTCTATGTTTATATTTATTATTTCTCTTGATTTTTAATATGGTATCATATCTTAAGGTTTGCTTGGATAATAAACTATATTGAAAGGAGTGTTGTTATGGTAAATCCATGGGATATTGATCTAGGTGGATATCGGTGGACACCCACCTTTTCCAACTGGCTCAAACTAGTTTTCTGACAATTTTGGTAATTTACTATTTTTAGCAGTTTTTAACTTCTGGGGCCATTTTGAGGCCCCAAATGACATTTTTTGGAAAATGGGGAGAAATATGAAAGTTCCTTTCATATTTCCTCCAAAATTAATCTCCTCAACGATACCTTTCCAACGGGTTATCATGCGCCTAAAATAGAGATTGTATGCAAGAGTTACGACCCCAGGAAGTTGATGTACTAACTTACCCAAATGGGGCCCACGTGACTTTTGGTGATTCATCTCCTAGGGTTAGGTTTTTGGATGTCTAGGTTTTTTTGCATTCATGTTTATTGTAAAAAGGCCTTCAGAGCCTCATTTTAAGCATGTTCTTGCGAATGCGAGTAGCCATCACATCTCTTCTCAGAGATAAGTTGCCACCATTCTAGCGAGTCTTTCACTCTGTATTTTTACAGTCTCTATACATTTATTTCATTAATAGAAATTGTTTATTAGTGTATATCTGTGAATCTTATTATATTTCCTATATATCTTTGTTATATTGTTGTCTCTCTTGCAATGTCTCTGAATATTTATGTGTTATATCTCCGCTCTCATTTCATGCTGAAAATAATCCTGATCAGAGATGGGCACATGGTCGGTAGAATTTATTTTGGCGTCCACCACCATGATGGTCGTAGGAATGATGTTCTTGATGAGGTGGATAAGTCACGGTATCAAGTCTGGGGAAGTGAAAGTAGAAGGAAATAGTGAAATATTCACTGCCACAGTTTGCCACTCGTGGATCGTCAAGGACTAGATGTGGTCGAGGTGGAGGAGCCCAAATTAGAAGGGTACATTGAGTTGCTTGGAAACATTTCATAGATTGTCTCTAGTAAGATGGAGCTCTAGGGACGAGGAGGCAGAGCCAAGTTTAGTGGGGCGGACATGCGGAGTGTCATCGTGCTTGACCATGATTTTTTGGAGAAACAATGCCCATTCATCACCTAGGTCGATCTCAAATTCTATGATATGTATTTCCTCAGCACACTCAATTGCCTCCAGGAGTGTCTGGATGATGGTGAAATGTGTGAATTGCACCAACGAAGAGGCCTCCGAGAAACTCTTATATACGCTTATCTTGTGGACCATGTCCAATGGTGAAGAAATAATTGAATTTCCAGTGCTAGTGCTAGTTCCAATAGCATTATGTTTGTCTTCGTCGATGTTCATGGTGTTTAGGATTCAGGAAGTGAGAGACTCCTTGCAATAGAAATCCACCCAGTGAAGGGGATTTCTAAGAGGGGAGAGATGTTGATTGAGTCGCGCCAATATCACCTGAACATGATCTAATTTGTCGAGTTCCATAGCCTCTATTTCTTTAAGAAGTTTCTCCAATATTACCTACACCAAAACTCGCTACCTTGAAATTATGATTAACAATGGCCTTCTTCCTGAGTTGGTGGTGCTACTGCTGGTGGTGCGGAGATAGCGGAGGAAATGACTGGTGGAGAAATTTTTTTCGCATCTGTAGAGACTAGAGAATTTCTTGTTGGTGTTGGGGTTTCATTATGTTCATGTATTCTTGTTGCTTGAATGTTTTCTTCCATAGATGGTGCTCAAGACCAAAATGTCATGGGAGGTCACTAGGCCAAATCAATGCCAAGTAATTTATGGGGCATTATGAGTGTCATGAATGATGGATAATATTGTGAAACCAAAGAATAGGATCGGCGATGGTGCTCCAGATTATCTACCAAGAAGTGAGCATGAGGATATGGAGCAAAGGCCAATGCAATGGCAAGGAGAGAGGATAAAAGCATAAGGGTCAATATAGAAACAAAAAAGAAAATATTTTAATGGATTTGAACATATTTATTACATGTAAATTTCCATACGACTATAAGACTTGGTTACGAATGTTTATCCTTGGTAACTTATCGGTAAAGTCTAGAGGCGGACCTAGGTGATAGGGGGGAGCATGCTGGATTCATGGGTACTCTGGTTATAGAATTTGAGGGGGTGGGGCCTGGAGGTGAGCGGTTCAGACTCACTTAGTGGTTTGGTCAGATTTGGTCATGGGAAACCTTATGTCAAGTTTAAATGGAGGGATGTTAGGTTAAACTTCATTCGTGAGTCAAAGTTCTCAGATTAATAATGGTAGTTTCATGCACATGGTTTTGGTATCCCGTAGTTTCACAACCCATGGATTTCATGTAATAAAGCCTTTAAAATGATGGTAATGCTCAATTGTAATGGTCCGAGAGTTGAGCGGTGAAGGATCACTTGGTTGGGGCTAGGATGTTGGTCGGGTTTGGCCAAGGACAATAATATATCTATCATTGGATGGTTTTTCCAGTAAGGGTTTTCCAGGAGAAATATTGTTTTTTTTTATGTGTGCATGTTGCTATGTTGGTATTTATTATTTCTCTTGACCTTTTGATAAAGGTTTGAATATGAATGTTTGCACAATTAGTCATAATTATGTAGAATATTATAAATTATCACACATATCAACTCCAAAAAATCTTATATAAAGTTGTAGAGGCCCACATCTAAGTAATGAACTTGGGTTTCCATATCTAATAGTCTCAAAGAAACTAGGTTTAAGATATGTTGGCATAATTTGTACACATGCCAGTGAATAAACTCCACAGTTATTCTGACACAGAGCGAGGAAAACACATAGATATCAAATCGAAGATTTCATCTTATTAATAAAAAATGTGGATACATTGTTTATATGGATAGGCGGACAGTTAGGTGGATAGACAGTTAGGTGAACAGTTAGGCAGATAGTTCGAGCAGTCTAACCAACATTACATAACTGTAACCAGAGGTGAACATTACATAACCGTAACCAGAGGATTAGTTAACATTCCCCCCTTAATCTAAAGGGACATTTTTCATCCCAAGCATCATTCAAAATTTTTCAAATTTATCTCGACCCAAAGCTTTAGTAAAGATGTCCGCAATTTGCTCTAAAGTGGAACAATGATTGAGATGAATTGTTTTGGCCTCAACGTGATGTCGAATCAAATGATATTTGGTTTTGATATGTTTGGTTCGATCGTGGAATTTAGGATTTTTGGCCAATTGTATTGCAAAAGTATTGTCAACAAAGAGAGGCGCCGAAGTCATTTGTTTCTCCTGCAAGTATTCAAGAATTTTTCTAAGCCAAATGATTTCTTTTGTGGCTTGAGTTGCTGCAATGTATTCAACTTCATTTGTAGAATTAACAGGAACTGATTGCTTTCGTGATCTCCAAGTGATGGTTGTTGATCCAAGATTCATCAAATAACCTGAAGTAAACACCCCATGCTCTTTATCTCCGTCAAAGTCAGAATTTGAATAACCAATGAGATGGAAGTCTAAAAATTTAGAATATTTGATGCCATATGATTGAGTTCCTTTTAAATATTTGATCACTCATTTTTCTATTGTCCAATGACCTTCATAGGTATGATGCATAAACTTGGAAAGTATTCCTACAACAAAAGTTATGTCAGGACGAGTAGTAGTAAGATAAATTAAATTTCCAACAAGTTGTCTATACTTTGTTGGATATTCAAATGCACTACCTTCATTTGAAGTAAGCTTTAGATTCTAATCCATTGGAGTAGAAACAGGATTACAATCGTTCATCTCAAATTTTCTCAATAGCTCTCCATAAATATATTTCTTCTGAGAAATAAAAATGTGCTTCGGTTTTTTATCTACTTCGATCCCTAGATAATAATATAGTAATCCCAAATCTGTCATATCAAAAACCTTTTGCAACTCCTTTTTAATAGATGTTATATAATCATCATTATTTCCTATGATAAGCAAATCATCTACATAAACAACTAGATATACAACTGATCTTCCAACTTTCTTAACAAATAAAGTTGCATCATCTAGATTGAAATGATTATAATTCAACTTGAGAAAATGTTCAGTTAACTTTTCATACCAAGCATGAGGTGCTTGTTTTAAACCATACAATTATTTTCTCAATTTGCATACTTTATGCTCTTTTCCTTTAACAGAAAAACCCTCTGACTGCAACATATAGACATCTTCTTTTAAATCTCCATTTAAGAAGGCAGTTTTTACATCCATGTGATGTATTTTCCATCCTTTTTGAGATGCAAGAGAAAATAAAGTTCTAATCATGCCCCATTTCGTTGTAGGAGCAAATGTTTATGTATAATCAATACCTTCTTTTTGTGCATACCCCTTTGCTACAAGTCTTGCTTTGTGCTTATCAAGAGAACCATCAACTTTATACTTAGTTTTATAAACCCACTTACTACCAATTGGTTTGATGCCAATAGGAGGATCCACCAACCTCCAAGTGCCATTTTTAATAAGATCATCATACTCTTTTTTCATTGCATCTTTCCAATCATTACAACTAGTGGCTTCTTCAAAAGTAGTAGGTTCATTAACAGCAGAAAAGTTTAACTTAAATTCATCATACCTTTTTGGCATTGTCTTGGTTCGTGTTGATCTGTGTATTGATTGCTGCAATGTTTTCTCAGTTTCAAGAGTCTTTGAAATAAGTTCTTCAGGACCATTATTATCCTCCAATTTTTCCTCAGTAGGAACATTATTATCAACCAATTGTTCTTCTGCAGAAACATTATTATCATAAAAAACATTACTATCAACTAATTTTTCTTCATTCTTTGATGTGGTCTCATTCTCTGGTGTTGTTGAAGGAAAATCAATAGACTGGTCTAGAATATGAATCCCCCCTTCAGGATGTGGAAGATCATTATCCCATTCATAATAAAACTTCTTGGAAGAGAATCTATCCAAATCATTGAGTTTCCTATCAATAGTAGAAGCATCTTTAGCAAATTCGAGAAAAACAACATCTCTTGAAACAAAAAATTTCTTGTTTTCCTCACCATACAATCGATAATCTCTGGGTATTAGAATACCCCAAGAAAAGACATTTGTGACTTCTTGCAACCATTTTTTCGCATTATTGTTTAGGAATTAAATCATAACATCGAGAACCAAAAAATCTGAAATGTTGAACAGTAGGAAGACGATTATACCACAATTCATAAGGGGACTTATTATTGATGGCAGTAGAAGGTCATCGATTGCGAATATAAACAGCACAAAGTACTGCTTCTCCCCAAAACATCAACCTGCCATTCTGAAAAAACATCATTGACCTTACCATATTAAGCAAAGTTATGTTCATGGGCTCTGTTGCACCGTTCTGTTGTGGAGTATAAGGGACGGTGGTATGATGTTTAATACAATTATCCTGTAAGTACTTTTGAAATGCATTAGAGGTGTATTCACCACCATTATCTGATCATAGAGTGTCAATATTAAGTTGAGTTTCATTTGTAATCCATAAATGAAAATTCTTAAAAGTTGCAAAAACATGAGATTTCTTTTTCAACAAATAAACCCAACACATCCTGTTGTAGTCATCAATAAAAGTCAACAGATATTTATTACCAATTGTAGATTGAACATGCATGGGCCCACATAAATCAGAATGTATGAGACCTAACTTCCTAGAATCTCAGAAAGTAGATCCATAAAAAGGTTGTTTACAGTGCTTGCCTAAAATACAAGCATTACATGGAGAAAGATTTCTTGGAATAGTAGGAAGCCCTTGAATACCTTGTTGTTTCATAATCTGGATACTATCATAATTAATATGACCAAAACGAGTATGCCACAACAATCTGGAAGACAACGTATCACTATGTTGAGCCAAAAGAGTTGAATTAGATTGAAAAGAGGATGCCCCTTTAAGTTTTAAAAGTTTGTCTTCTTCAACACCGGTCATAACAATCACCTGATCAGATGTTTTTCTTATTTCAATTATACCATCAAACATATGTATAGAATGTCCTTGCTTCCTGATATGTATGAGAGACATCATATTTATTTTTAATTGAGGAATGTAAAGAACATCATGCAAAATATAATCCACAAGTCCTGGTAGGCGAAGTCGAATAGATCCAATTCCTGAAGGATTTAAATAGGACTTATCAACAAAATAAATTATTCCATCAATGTGATTACTGAATGTCTCAAAAAAATCTCTTATGAATGTCATATGGCAAGTGGCTCCAGTATCTAAAATCCAAGTGTCTTCCCAAGAAGAAAAAGAAGTGCTAAAAACTCCATTGATACTAAGATTACAATGTGCAACAATATAGTGGGCAGATTCATGAGGTTTTCCTTTGTCTAGAGGTTGTTGCTCTTCTCTCTAATCCTTTCACAAGGAGTGTGAAAATGATAAGAGGTATGACCCAGTTTACCACACCTATAGAAATTAAGAGATTGTTTATCATTCTGAAAATGTTTTTACTGTCTATCATCTAGTTGTTTGTTTCCTTGATGATAATGACCCCCCCTACCTCTAAATGGTCTCCTACCATGACCTATGTTACTATTGTCATATCTAGCAAACTCTCCTCTAGGATTCTGCTCTTTCTGTGCAAGACACAAAGTCTCAATTGTGGAAGTGGAAAAATATTCCTTCTTCCCAGAAGCTTTCTCTCTTTCAGCAATGTTGTCTACAAGAGTATCAAAAGTCATGGCTTTCATTTGTCCACTAGCTTGAAGAGACTCTAAGTAGTGTGAATAGGTAGGATATAGGGATTTAACAAATGCAGTGAGTTGTAAATCAACTGTGACACCAGCTGAGTCAATATCATGAAAAAGAGATTTAATTTCGGAAGCTAACTTCATGGGATTATTATCTTTCATTTCCAGATTAAACAACTTCATCAAAAATTGTAGAATTTCCAACTCTGAATGAGAGTCATAAAGATCTTTTAATTTTTGTAATGCTTTAAACAATGTGGTGCTGGAAAGAATATGTCTACTTACCTCTTCAGTGACTGAGGAAGAAATTAAAGCATGTGCCTTTTTATCTTTACTCTTCCAAATTGCAAGTTGTCTGGCATCTGTAGGTTTCTCTGGGTCATTTTCATCCTTGCCTTCACATATTTCCTCCCATAAATCATTAAAAATAAGAGTATTTTTTTTATTTTCTGAAACCATTCTTGGTAATTTTCTTGTCCGAAGAGCACTACTCCCACAATCGATATTAATGAATGCATTGTAAACTAATGTGTAATCTTTGTAAATGAAATTCCACTTGCAGAGAATTAAAGAAATCTTACAAAAAGCACACCTTCAACCTTGGCTGCTGAACAACGACTCTATAGACTGCTCACAGCGGCTCCCAGTATCTTCTTTCAGTCACAGAGACCTTTCTGAACCAGAGGCAGGGGCAAAAAGTTTATAAAGAAAGAAAGCAGGGAGTTTTAAAAACTAGAGAGAAATTTCCATATCAGCGATAGGAAATTTACAAAGAAAGAAAAGCATGGAATTTAAAAAAAACGTGGCTTTGATATCACTCTACACGGGCCAGTGAATAAACTCCACAACTATTCTGACACAGAGCGAGGAAAACACACATAGATCAAATCGAAGGTTTCATCTTATTAATAAAAAATGTGGATACATTGTTTATATGTATAGGCGGATAGACAGTTAGGTGAACAGTTAGGCAGATAGTTCAAGCAGTTGATCGAACATTACATAACCGTAACCGAAGGATTAGTTAACATACTTGAGTTCCAAATGTTGTGTGTTATTTAACTAGATTATCTTACATGGGTGCTAGCTACAATGGCATCTAACGTAAGAGACACCTAACCTATTGTTTGATATTTTTAAGAGAAGCAATTAGTTAATAACATCCATTGCATTAGGGTCTACTAGGTGGCATCCTAGGTATGTTATTTTCATAATCTGTAATGTGGATGCATTGAAAATCTATTTTATGTTAAATATGTAAATACAAATAATATGTTTACAATGTAGAACTAACTATTCATTTTTTAAAATGTTTTCACCATAATCACCAATGTGAAACTTTTTACAAACTAAGACATATGCTACTAAAGGAATGGGTTATATTACATCATAAAGACTAGAGATATATTTGTGTATTAAGAATTTTTATAGGGTAACACACTAGTTGTAAGAACAAAAACAAACTCCATTCATACGAGATATTACTAGCAAAAGAAATAATATCATTGCACAAAGTTCCACAATACCTATGTGTGAGGTTCACCAAATGAGAATGTTGTTGCAACTACTACAATAGTTCTAGAAACTATCATTGATGCATATCGAAGCAATGTAGGAGTAATATTAGATCATAACAACTGCACACAAGAAATAATTAGATATAGAAAAAATGACACAATAAACTATATATAAAAATAGTTATTTGGAATATGTGTGTGTGTGTGTGTGTGTGTGTGATCACATGAACTCAGATAAGAATGACTAGTCTATCCATGTCACCTCTCCTAGCTAGACTTTGTTGCAAGGCCTCAAGGCCCAACCCCTCCCCCACCATTTCTTGAAGATCCCTCCTCGTAGGATAAAACAATGGAAGTGCTATGTTGTAGTAAGTGTTAATATTATGGTAGCTACGGGAGGTATTTACCTCCACGTGTAAACTTGAAGAGAATAGAATATTCTGGGAAGCAAGAATAAACCCTAATGAGTAGGCTAATAACCCTAGAAGACAAGTCGGCTCAAGAGGATAATTGGTATTAGGTTATTAGCCTACAAGAGAAGAAGTCGGCTAGAGGAAATAATATATACTGAGTAAATAGGTACCCAGAATGAGAATTTGGCCCAGGCAGTTAGCCAAAATTAGTATAAATATAGGAGACCAGTCTTCATTCTGGCAGGCATTCTCGGAATTACAGAGAAGCACTTGTGCGCACTGCATTTGCCCAGTTTCTGCGCAGGTTTGGAGAAGAGATATCGTTGTAGCTGCTGCAGTGAGTAGTTACGCTTGGACTATCTCTTGGTTAGGCTTTGGACTATATAATCAACTATTATTGGTGCGTTATCCTTGGGGAAAGATGCACTACCCTTTGTTTGGCTATATAGCCTAGGGTTTGCTTCCAGAGTGATTCTCTTTCAAGGTTAAGGTGCTCGGAGGGTGGCTTTAGCCTATGGTTGGGTGACAATAGGGATATTGTCAATGGTAAAACAAGCACATCCATTATATTCTAATAGGTTATGGGCCCACACCTCCTTCATTCAATCTAACCGCTGGAAGGAAACATATTTGTAAGGATATTGAGCTCATTGAAGAACTGTCACTAGGGTTTCTAGCAGGAGCAGTCACCAAAGCACTGTAGCTAGGGTTACTAGCAGGTGCAGTTATGTTAAGCCCTAATATTGGCTCATTAACCCTTAATTGGGGCATATTAGATTAGTAATGTTATTTTATTTATGTCGGCTTACTCATTAACCCTTAATTGGGGCATATTAGATTAGT
>JZKD02S2084590.1:0-17132 GCA_000966675.3 Picea glauca
TGGTGACTATGTGTTTCACCTTTTTATCCTCATCAATATCTTCATAGTCAAAATACTTGTCCATTTCTTGTATCCAATCAAGTAATTCTTCGACGTCCAAATTACCTTCATACATTGGGATGTTTATCTTTTCTCTAGCTCCCAACTTGACAACAACTTTCAACAAGCATTCTTTTGCAGCATCCTCCACTACAACTTTTCAACTTCCACTTCTTCATTCTCTACATCACTGATGTCCCCAACATTAGGTGCTCTCCTTTGTGTTGTTTCTATGGCATCGAATCTTTCTCGGAGTTCTCTCATTTCTCGTTCCATAGCCCGATTTTCTACAGATGGCTCTGCATGTCTCCTAGGAGGCATTGTGTAGATGTATGTGATACCACTCGATGATATAAACCTACTTTTTTGTCTCCTCTCTCATTTACCTTCTATCTGCAAGAAAATTGCAGCTTTGATACCACTTGATGCAGCCCCCCTTCCCTCTTGGGGATTCTATGACATCCCGGTCTTGGATATTCAAATTTCTTGAACCGAATTAGCTCTTCAGGTCTTCAATAGACCCAGAACAAGTAACACACAGGTCCCCTTGATGTCACCTACAATTTCGAACTACCTGAAACTCTTCTCTCTGGCGCTTTAGCTACACCAATATGCGAGTACTAACCTCATGCTAGACTCTTCCCCAATGTGACCACAAACTATGACCGTGAGTAAGCTCCTTTTTTCCACTTTGGGCTTCAACAATATTTTGACCTCCGTATTTGTTTCCTTCGAAACACCTTCTTCCAAATGCACATATCTCTGTCACATGTCTTCCTAGATCTGATGCCCCAGTTGTACTTAAGATTTTCTGACTTCGTGAATATTTCACCTACTCCAGAAGCAACTTCTCTGGATATCTATCTCCCATATTTTCTAATTCACTGCCACATATCATCCTCGCATCCAACGGCTAGGATCACTCCGCAACTTCGGCGAACTTGCTTCACAAAAAATTTAAACACTTGAACTACGAAGAGATGAAATTCTTCACGGCTAACCTCCGTGAACCTTTCCCCAGATTTGATGATTTGGAATGATCATGATCCCTCCTGGACGGATCTAGCTCGTTAATTTTGGGAAACCTTAAAGGGCTCCTCCCTTTGAAAATTTCTCGTCTCTCTCCCTCCTGAAATTTGTTCTTTCTCGAACTTTTCCCTCCTTAGAGTTCTCTTTTTGACACTTAGTCGAATTTTAGCCTGTGCACGCCTTGCAATAGGTCCTCCTCCATGACTTAGCTTCTTTGTGGATGACTTTCAAAATGTGCGTTAGTGCACTTAGTTGTCCTCCACTCGCTCTTTGTTGGCGGTGCTCCTACATCATACTCCTCTAGCTAAAAATTCATGGACTCATGTCCATGAGCTACTCCATTGACCTTCCGTGCTTATGAATATCCACTTCATTTACCCAACTGCCATCTTCAATTGGGTGTCCTTTCCATTTTACCAAATACTCAAAATATGTTTCTTCTCCTGGTCTTCTTACCAATTCTCCGATCTACGATCTTCTCCATCTGTGGATTTTCTTCTACAAGATTTTCCCACTGAATATGTTTATGATATTTTGATCCTCTAGTTCCATCTTCCATATAGGCATACAAGTTTGAAACATTGAATATGGGCAATATACCCACATCTTTAGGTAGCTCTATCTAATAAGAATTCTCATCAAATTTTCTTAGGCTTTTCCACGGTCCTCTCTTCTTCAGCTTCAGTTTGTTATATGTTCCCCTTGGGAACATATCCTTCTTAAGACGTGCTATAACTTGATCTCCAAATTCAAATTGAAGTTTCCTTCTATGTTGATCATCTCTGCATTTATATTCGTTGCTACTCCTCTACAGCTACTCTTTGATCTTATTATGAATCTTCTGCATTTCTGAATTCACTCTGCTCTAGACCTCTTAACTCTAATACTCCCCTTGGCTTCATTCTATATACTATCTAAAATGGGATCTTTCCAATACTTCTGCTCACTGATTCATTATATGCAAACTTTTCTTGTGGGAGAATATGATCCCACTGACTATGATGTTCAATGACCAAACTTCTCAGCAAATATCCTAAAATCTAGTTCACCACCTCCGTATGTCCATCTGTTTGAGGGTGATATGTAGAACTAAAGAATAGTCATGTTCCTAGTTTCTTCCACAGTGTCCTCTAGAAACGACCAACAAATTTGGTATCTCTTTCTAAGACAATACTCCTGGGCAATTCATGAAGTCTCACAACTTCCTTAAAAAACAAGTTAGCAATGTGCATTGCATCACTGGTCTTCTAGCATGGGATAAAGTGTGCCATCTTTGAAAATCTGTCGAATACCAAAAATATGGAGTCACTTCCTCTTTGTGTTGTAACACCATGTTTCCCCCAGTCTATAAATATAACTATATTGGCCAAGGAACTATGGAAAACTTAAAAGTGTGAATGTTTGATTTAATGGACCTTTATACAGAAGGTCGATGAATTTAA
The DNA here is from genome assembly GCA_000966675.3 of Picea glauca. NCBI lineage: Eukaryota > Viridiplantae > Streptophyta > Pinopsida > Pinales > Pinaceae > Picea > Picea glauca. The sequence goes on from JZKD02S2084590.1 coordinate 2,511, forward strand.
ATTCTATTTATTTAATAGAAAATGGTTACATTTTGCATGATTGCTGAAAGAGGGGATGTGCTAAGAGAAAACCATGAATGCTATGAAAGGTGGTGGAGGGGACCCGAAATGGTTGTGTTAACCTCCACTGAACTAATACCATGCTACAATTAAATTCTTAGATCAAAAAAACCCTCTGACCCAAGAATGAATTACAGTCAGGATGGTAGGTGGGAAGACCTCCTCTAGAGTTAATGAGGGGATGGGGTAGACTGCCCATCCGTAAAGATTCCAGACCTAACCATAGACTAGTAATTCGAGCCACATGAAACCTTGTTGAGGAAGGCAAGGAAGGAAGTTTGGTGGGTAGAGGACGATCTGTGGGGAAAAAGTATAGAGAAGAGAGCGGAAACTCTTGGGATAGAGGAAGGAATTAAAGAGGAACAAGGAGTTCTAATCACAGAAAATAGAGATTGATCTAGGAGAAGGAGAGTAACCTCCATCCTTATCTATTTATGTATTGGGAGAAGGAGATTAACCTCCATCCCTAACTTTTGTTGAGCTGGAAGTAAGAGATTGAATCTCAAAGAATCATGGCTTAAGATTAGGGGTGGCCAATGATAAATCCATTAGGAGTGACTGAGACTATGGTTGGGTGCAAAGGAGCACCCCTTTCAACAGTCACATCACACTCTATGGTTCTGATAAGTGTTTTCTTGCCTTATTCTTTGAATTGTAAATAATGGATGCATGTGAGTATTTACATGTCTATAAAGGGTTATTTCTCTGTATTAAATGATTAAGCTATGAGTATGCGTTTGTTCCCTTGAGAACCTATATTTATTCTTGAATTTCCATACGTCCCAGTTTAATCACTCGAAGGTTCTTTCCCTAGGAATTTACATCACTGTTCTGGAGTCGGAGGAAGCCTCTGATCATAGCTACCATTTTGGTAACCTCACAAGTTACTTTGCCTTGATTCAAATATTAAAGCTCTGGGAGTTGGGAAGGTGTTTCCTTTAGACCAGTAGTCTAGGAGATTTTGAACTTGTGCCTATTCCCTTGACCAAAAACCCGACTAAGAGTAGGGATTATACACCAGGAGTTATATGAAGATCGACGTGACCTGGGTCTAGTAACCATGGAGATCGAGGCTCCAAGATGTCAAATTGCACAATAGTCAAGTTGAACCCCACAATTTCCATGAACCATTGATCTATGAATGGAGATTGAAGGTGGGGAATCACTACGAATCACGAAGGTGAAAATAGTGGGTACACTAGTTCGCGACCCAAAATTCACCCTTGTCGTTGATTTCGAAGGGATGGAAGATCAATGATCCCGGTTAGACTAGAATCGAGCGAGCACTTTCAAGATTGCAGAGGTTGAACTCTATGGTAAAGAGTATGCATGTTGGGTCCCCGCAATTTATGTGAACCATCGATCTGAGTTTGAAGCAATACCTAAAACTCAAGGAGCATGTGGGGCAAAGAAATCTTCAAGAAGATCAAGCTCAAAAGAGATAGAATTTTCAGGAGTGCAGACAAAATATAGGAGATGGGCCCATAGGAGGAGAAAAGGTTGAATCCTTCGAGCACTTAGAAAATATTCTAAGTCAGAGTAAGTCATAATCTCAGGAGGAGGAGAGATAGTGGCTATTGGATCAAAATTCCAAGGATCGACAACCATATGATCTAAGCAAGGTGCACAAACCTTAGCACTTGGCACACGTAGGAGAAGGGGACTTACCAAAGTTCAAAAGTCCTGAATTCCTAAAGTAATTTGAGGTTGTCCATCACTAAGAGGTGAATCTGGACCACCCGATCCAGAGGGATACATGGTGATGGATCGAGGACTCCGAAAGAATATGTTCGAGGGTTTTCAGTTGAAAGTTGAGATTCCCAAACCCCGAATACCCGAAGTGAATCTCGACTGCCAGATCCAGAGGGACACATGGAGAAATATTATGGACTCCAGGGAAATATATTAGAGAGTTTTCAATTGATATTTGAGAATATCAAAGCGTGAAGAGTTGGAGAGATGAAGCAAATCTCAATCATCATATCGTTCAAAGTAGATCTCAGTCATCAGTTCATCTGAAGTAAATCTCCAATGTCGGATCGTCCAAAGTGAATATGGACTGTCTGATCCATAAGGGATGTGGTGTGAATCTGTGGACTCCGGATAAAGTCTTGAAGTAATTCATAGTCATCATATTAATAAGGGACGTGGCATGAATCTGTGGAATCTGGGTAAAGTCCTGAAGTAATTCATAGTCGTTAGATCTAGAGGAGATGTGGTGTAAATATGTGAACTCATGGAAAAGACCCGAAGCAATCCTCGATTGTCAGATCCAGAAGATAGGTGGCACAAATCTGTGGACTCCGAGTAAATAACCGAAGTAATCCTTGATCGTCAAATCAAGTGGACACATGTCAATGGATTATATCCTTCGGATAAAATATATTAGGAAAAAGGGTGAAGTTTGAGATTTGATATCTCAGAAGTTCGGAGACCTGAAGGAGATCTTGACCATTGATAGATAAGAGGGTCAAAGGACCATTGATATAGTTGAAAGGTTAAACACCCGAAGTAGAATTAGGTCTGCTGATTTAGGAGGACAGGTGTCCACAGATCGTTAACTCTGGAAGATTGATGTATGGAGGAAAGTAGGGTTTGAGATTTCAAAATTATGAAGTTTGGAATCATGAAGGAGATCACATCCGTTGAGGGGTTGATCTAGTCCATGGATTTGAAAATTGAATATCTGAACCATTAGTTCATATAGTATCGTCAATACCGGGAGATCGACGGTCCCGTAGCATTTTGGGGATTGGAGGTGCACAAACTTTAAAAAGTTGAGGGCAGGATGCAATCCAAACCTCAGTTTTGGATAAAGGACACGTGGAGGCTTGAGGAGAATTGCAATATGAAAATTAGTTTGTTTTCAAACCACCTTTGGTTGCACCCACAATTGTTTGTTTTCGTGAGCTCATCACCCAAGGTCACATCCGAGGAGGGGCCAAGAAAAAAGGGGCTAACGCCAACTCCGAGACTTCGTTGAAGCATGAAGGAGAAGGTTGTGGGTATCATAAGACCACCATAATCTGGAAGGGCATGTGTTTGATTAAGAGGTGATACTATCAAGGTCTCTAAGTATTGTTTGACTTAGAGAATCGGAGAACCTTGATCGGAGGGTCGGGCTGAGTCTTGGACTTCCCAAATTAGGAATCGTAGAGCGAAAGGATCTGTTCCTGTAAGGAGGACAACTTTTTTTATTTTTTCTCCCCATCATGGGTGTGTTACATGTGTCATTGGCAATACCAACATGAAATCCATGTTTATTGCATCCCAAGGCCTCTCTGGAATAGGAAATGATTGATACAATCCAGTGTTTTGTTTCTTTCCCTTTCTTGGACTTGCTTCTCCCAAGCACTCTCAAATTCCCAGAATGATTTCTCGGTACTTAGCCAAGTATCGAATCTACATGTGTTTGTGAAAAAATTCCTTCATTCTTGACTCTTGAAGGATGACTTTTCACTCCTTTCAATATTCCTTCCACGCTCTATTGTCCCCCCTGAACAATATGAATCTGAGTGTGTTTCGGTCTACCCACACCTTCAAACTATCTCTCCTGAACTTTCTGATTCAAAGCAAACTCTGTCATGCACACCTTGCGGACACTATGAACTCTTTGAACACATAAAGTTCAAATTATCTCTTCTGAGCTTCTGATTCGAAATAGACTCTATCACACACACCTTGCAGACACTATGCACACTTGCACTTGCTCGTAGAAGAGAAACAATTGAAACTTATCTAAATCTTCATCGATTCATACATTCAACCATGTAAATGCATTCATAAACACAAGAATGAGTGAATAACATAGAATTACAACTAAACATAAATCCTACCATTCATTCATTCAGATAGACACAGTAACTAAAACACAAAACATTCGGAACAATGCTTCTCTATTATATTCATTCAACTTTAAATATACATGTGTTCATACACTCTGATAAGCTTCAACAAATTCTACATCATATACAACTACAACAACTATAATAATTTCATAAGCTTATTTTGGGCAACAATACAAATATTTATACTAGAGGGGCTCTTCAAGCCTTTCCCTCCAATTACTCTAGAGATACCCTATCGAAATAAAAGCATTCAAATACTTAGGATTTATTACACTAAATATTTGAGACAGACAGATAAGATCAAACACATCGAATATGTACTGCACATGGCTTCATTAAAAGAAAATACATCCTCCAACAATCTCATGCGATTGTCCAACTCCAAAACATTAAATATGCTCATAAATTTCAATACCTCCATAATATTCGCGTGATACGCCTCCTTTAATTCAAAATTATTTCTTCAAATGTGTGCTAGTGCACTTAGCTATCCTCCACTCACACTTTGTTGGCGATGCTCCTGCATCATACTCCTATGGCTAAAACTTCATGGACTCCAGTCCATGAGATCCTCCACTGACCTTCCATGATTCTGCATATCTTCTTTGTTTAACCAGCTGATATCTTCTATTGGGTACTTTCCATTTTACCAAATACTCAAAATATGTTTGTCTCCTAGTCTTCTTACAAATTTGTTGATCTACGATCTTCTCCATCGGCGGATTTTCTGCTACATGCATCTCATTTTCCCACTAAATCTATTTCTGATCTTTTGATCATATGGTTCCATCTTCCTTATAGGGATACAAGTCTGAAACATTGAATATGGGCAATATAACCACATCTTCTGGCAGCTCTATCTCATAAGCGTTCTCATCAATTTTTCTTACGATTTTGCATTGTCCTATCTTCTTCAACTTCAGTTTGCTATACGTTCCCCTTGGGAGCATTTCTTTCCTAATATGTGCTAGAACTTGATCTCCAACTTCAAATTTAAGTTTCCTCCTAGTTTGATCAACTCTGCATTTATATTCATTGTTGCGCCTCTTCAACTACTCTTTGACTTGATTATGAAAATTTTTCATTTCTGTAGCGAAGTCTTCGGCTCCAACACTTCTAAATTCACTCTGCTCTAGATCACTTTCCAACCTCTAGCTCCATATTTAAGAGAACCTTATTCATCATCAAATATTTCCCATCTTCTATGCCTTCTGCTTCAACATTTCACTTCTGCGCTTCTAAAATGTGAGCTTCACCTCATTCTTTCTTTCTTTCAGGGCATTCCCAAGATATGTGTCTTGTCTTTCCATAATCATAACACTTCAACTCTCCTCCTCTACCTCTTCCTCTTCCTCGAGGAAAACAGTTTCTACCACCACTCCATCTCCCTCGAGAACTTCCTCCTCTTTTAGAGAGACTATGTGGTTTCTCAGTCTCAACTTTGGGTTTCTGTTCCTTGTCATGGGCAATTATCTTGCCTTTGTTTAAACTTCTACCTCTGTTTCATTGAATCTACTTTCTGGCCAATTTCTCCTCTGATTTCAGCGCAATCTAATAAGTGTCCCCCATTTTCCTTATTTTCATCATGTTGATTTCATCCTGGATTTCATATATCAGGCTGTTGATATACCTAACAACTATTTCCTCATCTCTCTCTCTATCCAACCTTGATGTTCAGTCTATAGAATGCCTATGTGTACTCTTTGACTGTCATTCCTTTATGTATTAGGTTTTGCAATATCCTAAACAAATTTATCTCATAGTCCTTTTAGCCTTTGACTTGGCTACCATTCTATCCCAGCTCTTAATATTTTGTTTTCCTATGCTTCTTCTATCAGCCAGCAGTTCATCCCACCACAACGTTGAATGTCCTTTTAACCTGGTGACTGAGTGTTTCACCTTTTTATCCTCATCAACATATTCATAGTTGAACTACCTGTCCATTTCTTGTATCCAATCAAGAAATTATTTGACGCCCAAATTACCTTCATACATTGGGATGTTTATCTTTTCTCTAGCTCCCAACTTGACAACAAATTTCAACAAACGTTCTTCTACAACATCCTCCGCTACATATTTTTCAACTTCCACTTCTTCATTCTCTGCATCACTAATGTACCCAACATTAGGTTCTCTCCTTTACGTTGTTTCCATGGCATCGAATCCTGCTCAGAGTTCTCCCATTTCTCGTTTCATAGCCCAATTTGCTACAGGTGGCTCTGCATGTCTCCTAGGCGGCATTGTGTTGATGTATGTGATACCACTCAATGATATAAACCTACTTCTTTGTCTCCTCTCTCATTTACCTTTTATCCTCAAGAAAATTGCAGCTTTGATACCACTTGATGCAGCCCCCCTTTCCTCCGGGTGATTCTACGACATCATGGTCTTGGATCTTCAACTTTCTTGAACCGAATTAGCTCTTTGGGTCTTCAATAGACCCAGAGAAAGTGACACACAAGTCCCCTTGATGTCACCTACAAGTTATAACTACCTGCAACTCTTCTCTCTATCACTTTAGCGACACCAATATGCGATTACTAGCCTCGTGATAGACTCTTCCTCAATGTGACCACAGACTATGACCGTGAGTCAGCTCCTTTTCACCACTTCGGGCTTTGGCAAAATTGCTACCTTCATATTTTTTTCCTTCTGAAACGCCTTATTCCGAATGCGCAGATCTCTATCGCATGTCTTCCTATATCTGATGGTCCAGTTGTACTTCGGCTTTCGCGAATTCGTGAAGATTTCACCTAATCCACACGCAACTTCTCCGGACCTCTATCTCCTAGATTTTCTAATCCGCTACCATGTATCATCCTTGCATCCAACGTGTAGAATCACTTCATGACTTAGGTGACCTCGCTTCACAAACAATTTAAACACTCGAACTACAAAGAGATGAAATGATTCACGACTAACTTCCATGAACCTTTTCCCAGATCTGACGATCTGGAATGATGTCGAAACCTCCTTGACATATCTAGCTCATTAATTTTGGGAAACCTTAAACGGATCCTCCCTTTGAATATATCTCGTTGCTCTCCCTCCTAAAATTTGTTCTTTCTCAAAATTTTGCATCCTTATAGTGTTCTCTTCACACTTAGTCGAATTTCATCCTGTGCACGCCTTACAACAGGTCCTCCTCCATGACTTAGCTTCTCTGTGGATGAGTTTCACTACTCCTCCTGAGCTTCTGAATCAAAAGACTATGTCGTGCACTCCTTGTGGACAATATGCACTCTCTTTATGTAAATATCCAAGCTACCTTTCTTGGACTTGCTTCTCCCCAACACTCTGAAATTCCCAGAATGATTTCTCAGTACTTAGCCGAGTATCGATTCTTCACACGTTTGGGACAAACTTTCTTCAATATTGACTCTTGAAGGATGATTGTGAACTCCTTGCAACATTTCTTCCACACTTTGTTGTTCCCCCTAAGAAATATGACTCCGAGTGTGTTTCGATATATGCACACCTTCAAACTATCTCTCCTGAACTTTTTGAGTCAAGGCAGACTCTATCACACATACCTTGCAATCACTATGCACTCTTTGCACATATAAATTTCATGTTATCTTTTTTGAGATTGTAATTCGAAATAGACTCTACCACACACACCTTGAGGACACTATTCACACTTGCACTTTCTCGTAGAAGATAAACACGTGAAACTTATATAAATATTCACATATTCATACATTCAACCATTCAAATGCATTCATAAACACAAGAATGAGTGAATAACAGAGAATTACAAGTAAACAAAAAGCCTACCATTCATTCATTCAGATAGACACAATAATTGCAGCACCATACATTTGGAACAATGCTTCTCTATTATATTCATTCAACTGAAAATATACATGTGTTCATACACTCTGATAAGCTTCAACAACTTCTACAACATATACAACTACAACAACTACAATAATAATTTCAGCAACCTCTTCTAGGAAACAATACAAAGATTTATACCATAGGGACTCTTCGAGCCTTTCCCTCCAAATAATCTAGAGCTATTCTATAGAAATAAAAGAATTCAACTACTTAGGATTTATTACAATAAATATTCGAGACAGACAGATAAGATCAAACACATTGAATTTGTACTACACGGGGCTTCATTAAAATAAAATACATCCTCCAAAGATCTCATGCGATCATCTAGCTCAAAAACATTAAAGATGCTCATAAAATTCAATCCCTCCAAAACATTTGCATGATATGCCTTATTTAATTCAAAATTACTTATTCAAAATGTGCATTAGTGTGATTAGTTATCCTCCACTCGCGCTTTGCTAGCGATGCTTCTCAATCATACTCCTCTGGAAAAATATTCATGGAATCCTCTCCATGAGCTCCTGCACTAGCCTTCCATGCTTATGAATATCCACTTCATTTACCCAACTGGCATCTTCTATTGGGTGTCGTTTCCATTTTACCAAATACTCAAAATATGTTTTTCTCTTGGGCTTCTTACTAATTCATCGATCTACGATCTTCTCCATCTGCGGATTTTTTACCACAACAATCTTCTATTCCCACTGAGCCTCTGTATGATCTTCTGATCCTTTGGTTCCATCTTCCTTGTAGGGATACAAGTTTGAAACATTGAATATGGGTGATATACCCACATCTTCTTGCGGATCTATCTCATAAGCGTTCACATCAAATTTTCTTAGGATTTTACACAGTCTTATCTTCTTCAGCTTCAGTTTGTTATATGTTCCCCTTGGGAACCTTTCCTTCATGAGATGTGCTAGAACTTGATCCCCAACTTCAAATTGAATTTTCCTCCTATGTTGATCAGCTCTGTGTTTATATTCATTGTTTCTCCTCTGCAACTTCTCTTTGATTTTATTATGAAGCTTCTTCATTTCTGCAGTGAAGTGTTCAGCTCCAATTCTTCTGAATTCACTCTTCTCCAAATCTATTAACTATGACACTCCCATTTTATTCATTCCATATACTATCTGAAATGGGATCTTTCTGGTACTTCTGCTTACTGAGTCATTTTATGCAAACTATGCTTGTGCTAGAATCTGATCCCACTGACTATGATGTTCAGTGACCAAACTTCTCATGAAATATCCTAAAACACGATTCACCACCTCCGTCTATCCATCCATTTCAGGGTGATATGAAGAACTAAAGGATAGTTCTTGATCTAGATGGATCTCGGTGGCCATCCACCTTTTCCACTGAATTACCATTTTGAGCCCGTGGTTTTGATAAACCATGACATTCACCCTTTTGATGGGAATGGAATGTAATTTCATCTTCATTTGTTAATTATAGGCATCATGTAATGGTCTTATGTACATGCCTACAACATAGCCTTAATGGATCGTATCCCATTAGAAATTTTCATTTAAGTGCACTTAGGCTAGAGTAGTACTGCGATGGGTGACCTCTCGGGAAGTCCTAGTATTTTACATGCCTATGGAATTTTATAAAGTTAGTCCAATTTATCCCACATGCATCATGGGAATTGTTCTCCTCTCACTCTCTCATATATAATTGAGGTGAAGGAGGCCCTTTAAGAATGCAATGGAGTGTGATGTAAATATTTTTGTGAATGAAGTGTAGCCAACATCTCTTTCTTTTTAGAGATAAGCTACCCCATTTTAACAGTTTGTGTTCTACAATGTTTTTTTATCTTATTCAACAATATAAGTTGGGTTTTATTGTATTTTTGTGTTATCTTCTATATTTTTGTGTATTTCATTGTTATATCTCAGTTATATTTATTCCTTCATGTCATTCTCAAAATAATCTGGATCAGTGGTATCAGAGCAAGATCCTCCTTTTCATTTCTCAGAGTAGGTCCCCAACGAAGTCAGGGTATAGAGAGTTGGGTCTCGAGCTAGTTTCCCTTGTGGAAAACTGCTCTCGCCAACCCAAGTGACCTCCCATGGTGGAAGAAAAGAGAGATGAAAAAGCAGGAGATCCTTTCAAGATGTTGCTCGAGGAAGCCCTCATGCTACAGAGGAACGAGATGATGAACAACTTTTCTCAGATCCTTCAAAGACTACCGATGGCGGTATCTGAGGCATCTTTGACAAGAATCCATTTAGCAAGTGAGACACCCTTCAAGGTACAAGTCAATTTTGATATCCCCTTATTTGAAGGCTAGATAGATGCAAATGCTCTAGAAAAATGGTTGAGTCTACTAGAAGTTTATTACTCTATCCAAAAAAAAATCGACAGTGAAAAGATCACCTTGATGCTCCTTAAATCCCTTCCCCATGTCAGAGCTTGATGGGAAGGTTACTGTGGGAGGTACACCACAAATGAATCTGCACTCTTTGGTAGAGAACCCACTTGGGCAGCCTTTGTATATGCCCTAAAGGAGGATTTCTACCATGTCGGAAACTATGATGACCAATACATGAGATGGACAACTCTACCTAAAAAAAGAGATCAGATGGTGCTAGAGTACACCAAAATCTTCCATACCTTATTCTCAAAGTTGGGGATCAAAGACTCTGAGAGGCACCTTATTTTGAAGTACTGCAGTGGTATACACAGGTACATCCAAACAGAGATTGATTTTCTATGACATCTCCATATTGGGAGTTGTGGACACTATGCACACTTGCACTTGCTCGTAGAAGAGAAACAATTGAAACTTATCTAAATCTTCACAGATTCATACATTCAACCATGTAAATGCATTCATAAACACAAGAATGAGTGAATAACATAGAATTACAACTAAACATAAATCCTACCATTCATTCATTCAGATAGGCACAGTAACTACAACAAAAAACATTTGAAACAATGCTTCTCTATTATATTCATTCAACTTAAAATATACATGTGTTCATACACTCTGATAAGCTTCAACAACTTATACATCATATACAACTACAACAAATATAATAATTTCATAAGATTCTTCTGGGCAACAATACAAATATTTATACTAGAGGGGCTCTTCGAGCCTTTCCCTCCAACTACTCTAGAGATATCCTATCGAATTAAAAGAATTCAAATACTTAGGATTTATTACAATAAATATTCGAGACAGACAGATAAGATCAAACACATCGAATATGTACTACACATGGCTTCATTAAAAGAAAATACATCCTCCAACGATCTCATGCGATTGTCCAACTCCAAAATATTAAATATGCTCATAAATTTCAATACCTCCATAACATTTGCGTGATACGCCTCCTTTAATTCAAAATTATTTCTTCAAATTTGTGCTAGTGCACTTAGCTATCCTCCACTCATGCTTTGCTGGTGATGCTCCTACATCATACTCCTATGGCTAAAAATTCATGGACTCCTGTCCATGAGATCCTCCACCGAACTTCCATGATTCTGAATATCTTCTTTATTTACCTAGTTGACATCTTCTATTGGGTGTCCTTTCCATTTTACCAAATACTCAAAATATGTTTTTCTCCTAGTCTTCTTACAAATTTGCCGATCTACGATCTTCTCCATCTGCGGATTTTCTGCTACATGCATCTTTTTTTCCCACTAAATCTATTTTTGATCTTCTAGTCCTATGGTTCCATATTCCTTATAGGGATACAAGTCTGAAACGTTGAATATGGACGATATAACCACATCTTCTACCAACTCTATCTCATAAGCATTCTCATCAATTTTTCTTACGATTTTGCACTGTCTTATCTTCTTCAACTTTAGTTTGTTATACGTTCCCTTTGGGAGCATTTCCTTCCTAATATGTGCTAGAACTTGATCTCCAACTTCAAATTTAAGTTTCGTCCTAGTTTGAATAGCTCTGCATTTATATTCATTGTTGTGCCTCTTCAAGTACTCTTTGATCTGATTATAAAAATTTTGCATTTTTGTAGCGAAGTCTTCGGCTCCAACACTTTTGAATTCACTCTGCTCAAGATTGCTTTCCAACCTCTAGATCTGGATTTAAGAGAACCTTCTTCATCATCAAATATCTCCCATCTTCTATGACTTCTTCTTCAACATTTTACTTCTTCACTTCCGAAATGTGAACTTCACCTCATTCTTTCTTTCTTTCAAGGCATTCCCAAGACATGTGTCTTGTTTTTCCATGGGCATAACACTTCACCTCTCCTCCTCTACCTCTTCCTCTTCCTCGAGGAAAAGAGTTTATACAACCACTCTGTCTCCCTCGAGAACTTACTCCTCTTTTAGAGTGACTATGTGGTTTCTCAGTCTCACCTTTGGGTTTCGGTGCCTTGTCATGGCAAATTCCCTTGCCTCTGTTTAAACTTCTACCTCTGTTTCGTTGAATCTACTTTCTGGCCAATTTTCCCTCGGATTTCAGTGCAATCTAATAAGTATCCTCCATTTTCCTTATTTTCATCAAGTTGATTTCATCCTGGATTTCATATCTCAAGCTGTTGATATACCTAACAACTGTTTCCTCATCTCTCTCTCTCTCTTTGTCCAACCCTGATGTTCAGTCTATAGAACTCCTATGTGTACTATTTGACTGTCACTCCTTTATGTATTAGGTTTTGCAATATCCTAAACAAATTTATCTCATAGTCCTTGGGTATGAATTTAACCTTTAACTTGGCTACCATTCTATCCCATCTCTTAATCTTTTGTTTTCCTATGCTTCTTTTGTCAGCCTACAGTTCATCCCACCACATCGTTGCATGTCCTTTTAACCTGGTGACTAAGTGTTTCGACTTTTTATCCTCATAGACATCTTCATAGTCTAACTACCTGTCCATTTCTCATATCCAATCAAGCAATTCTTCGACGCCCAAATTACCTTTATACATTGGGATGTTTATCTTTTCTCTAGCTCCCAACTTGACAACAAATTTCAACAAGCGGTCTTCTGCAGCATCCTCCGCTACATCTTTTTCAACTTCCACTTCTTCATTCTTTGCATCACTGATGTCCCCAACTTTATGTGCTCTCCTTTGTGTTGTTTCCATGGCATTTAATCTTGCTCAAAGTTATCCCATTTCTCGTTCCATATCCCAATTTGCTATTGGTGTCTCTGGACGTCTCGTAGGAGGCATTGTGTTGATGTATGTGATACCACTCGATGATATAAACATACTTATTTGTCTTCTCTCTCCTTTACCTTCTATCCTAAATCAAATTGCATCTTTGATACCACTTGATGTAGACCCCCTTCCCTCCTGAGGATTCTATGACATCCCGGTCTTGGATCTTCAACTTTCTTGAACCGAATTAGCTCTTCGGGTCTTCAATAGACCCAGAAAAAGTGACACACAAGTCCCCTTGATGTCACCTATAAGCTAGAACTACTTGAAACTCTAATATATAATGCTTTAGTGACACCAATATGCGAGTAATAGCCCTATGTTAGGGTCTTCCCCAATGTGACCACAGACTATGACTGTGAGTCAACTCCTTTTCACCACTTCAGGATTTGGTAATATTGCTAACTTCATCTTTTTTTCCTTTTGAAACGTCTTATTCTGAATGTACGGATCTCTATCGCGTGTCTTCCTAGATATGATGGTCCAACTGTACTTCGGATTTTGCGAATTTGTGAAGATTTCACCTAATCCACGCGCAACTTCTCTAGACCTCTATCTCCTAGATTTTCTAATCCGCTACCACATATCATCCTCACATCCAACATCTAGGACCACTTCGTGACTTATGTGACCTCGCTTCACAAACAATTTAAACACTCAAACTACGAAGAGATGAAATGCTTCATGACTAACTTCCATGAACCTTTCCCCAGATCTGACGATCTGGAATGATCCCGATCCCTCCTGGATGTATCTAGCTCATTAATTTTGGGAAACCTTAAAGAGATAGTCCCTTTGAAGATTTCTCGCTGCTCTCCCTCCTGAAATTTGTTCTTTCTTGAAATTTTGCATCCTTAGAGTGCTCTCTTCGACACTTAGTCGAATTTTGTCCTATGCATGCCTTGCATCAGGTCCTCCTCCACAACTTAGCTTCTCTGTGGATGAATTTCACTACTCCTCCCGAGATTCTGAATCAAAATACTATGTCACACACTCCTTGTGGACAATATGCACTCTCTTTATGTAAATCTCCAAGATACCTTTCTTGGAATTTATTCTCCCCAACACTCTAAAATTCCCAGAATGATTTCTCGATACTTAGCCAAGTATCGATTCTTCACGCGTTTGGGACAAACTTCCTTCAATATTGACTCTTGAAGGATGATTGTGCACTCCTTGCAACATTCATTCGATGCTCTGTTGTTCCCCCTAAGCAATATGACTCTGAGTCTGTTTTGATCTATGCACACCTTCAAACTATCTTTGTTGAACTTTCTGAGTCAAAGCGGACTCTATCACACATACCTTGCAAACACTATGCACTATTTGCACATATAAATTTCATGTTATCTTTTTTGATCTTATGATTCGAAATAGACTATGCCACAAACACCTTGAGGACACTATGCACACTTGCACTCGCTCGTAGAAGAGAAACAAAAGAAACTTATCTAAATATTCATACATTCAACCATTCAAATGCATTCATAAACACAAGAATGAGTGAATAACAAAGAATTACAAGTAAACAAAAATCCTACCATTCATTCATTTAGATAGACACAGTAACTGCAACACCATACATTTGGAACAATGCTTCTCCGTTATATTCATTAAACTGAAAATATACATGTGTTCATACACTCTAATAAGCTTCAACAACTTCTACAACATATACAACTACAACAACTACAATAATAATTTCAGCAACCTCTTCT
>JZKD02S2084590.1:29063-49987 GCA_000966675.3 Picea glauca
GTCAGAAGTTGTATCCCCCTGAGTTAATTTGTCATAATTGTTGTGAGGGATACCACAACTCTATACAAGAGAAAGTTGTTTCTGACGTAGGCTATGGGGATGATCCTGATGACCTAGATCAGAACTCAGTCCTTTCTCCTCCCCATTTGTTTGCATCAGAGGCAGGTTATGAAAGTGATGAAGATCCCAGGGAGGAAGGAGATGCCTTGAGTGAGCTGATGGAGCAGGCGGTATCTCTCACTACCCAACATGCAAAATTGGAATCTGATGACAATGAAGAGGATTTTCCAGTCTTCGAGGTAGATGATCTAAGCAACTCTTTTGAAGAGATTATCGAAGATTTCTTAGATGCATTAGCATTTGCCCCCGATGAGCCTGATGTCTCAGAATTAAACGAAGAAGCCATTGTGGAAGAGGATTGTTCTTTCTTCCTTCACGAGATTTCCCATGATGTATTTACATTTGGGATTGAAAGGAAGGATCGGGAGACCGTTCCCTTTTTACAAGATGGGGAAGTGCACAAAGAAGACGAGGAAGAACCAGAAGAGCAGCTACACACACATTTCTTTTCCTATCCAGAGCCAGTCAACAAGCAGCCACCGCCCAATATCAGTGAGCCTACGCCAGTTGTCCACTCACCTGTTCTTGTCAGATATATTCAGCCACATAGGAACAGTTGTGTAGAAGAGGAGGCTTCCTATCGCCAATTTTCCAAAATTCACCACTCATTCTATGACCCTGTCAGCGAATACATGGAGTGGCATGTCCTTTATGCTTTGGAGCCACCTTATTTCATATCAAATTCATCCTTTGAGGAGAATTTGAAGAGTGTAGTTGTTTTGCTGTCACGGTTACACCATCTGCCGGTGATCATTGACAGAAGGAAGGAGCTTCTATCCTGGAAGCTACTTAATGGCTATGGTGGAAGTCTTCTTTCACCTAGCCCCATGTAAAATATTTTATTAGCATTAGGAATGTATATAAATAAGCTCCTTTGAGCATGTAGCTTTGTTTTCTTTTCCTTACTTTTCGGCCTATATTTTCAGAAGCAGGATGTTTTGAGCTTAACTCCATAACCCAACAGCAAGGCACTGAAGCTGCAGAATGAGTTCTTAGAGAATCACAGGGATGACTCTATCCCCCATGGAGCCTAATGTTAACAACCATTCTTGTCTTGGGCACAAGAGTATCAAGCTCTGCAGGTTGCACGAGAAGTGCCCAAGCGCAACACAAAAAAAATCTCATTTCAGGATACAAATCAAGCGAGCAGGCGAAGTTATGTCATCAGTGACCGAGATCCATCAATAGAGAAGATAGACGGTCATCGGGTTTTTGGGGCTACCAAGTTTCCCGAGATTTAGCGCAAGAGATAGCACCCATATTTCAAGACAAATCTAGGTCATCCGATCCAGTTGGAACAGGTGGCAGCCAGTCGACATTTCGGGGATCGACGTTTCAGGAGACAAGGGACCTCCCATTCACTGCAGCTGAAATTTTCGATCTGTGAAATGTCGAAGGCACCTTTGGAGCTGAGCCTCGGTCCTAGCACCAGGTCACATCAAGAAATCCTGGGAATGAAGGCATCCCCCTTTTAAATAACAAATGCTATCTCAGTCGTTCATCTGAAGGACATGCGGCGCACATCCGTTCTTTCACAGTTTAGTCGATCAGGATTTCGAGGAAGAAGGGCATCGTGAACTCCCGGTGCAAGAAATCCTGAAAGGATCAGGAGGACATGCAGTGCATAATCTGAGACATGGGTGGGGCCCTTCAAGATTTTCATAGTTTCAGCGTCGAATACGTAGTCTTAGCCGTCCATCCAAAAGGACGCGTGGTGCGTGGTCATGTCATGTCAACATTCGGGAGTTCGAGGGGTAAGCGCTCCTCGTCATTTCACATCTCGAAACCCTGAACCCCAAAATGTCGAAAGCGCTTAGATTTGGGCCCATGGTCATAACACCCAATCACAAAGGAACAAGCCTGGTAAAAAGGCGCTAGCGTGCACCATGTGATGAGACAGGTCCAAAAACTCCAACGTCATTTCATTCGTCCGATCCAGGGACGTGCGACGCAAGATCTAATCACATCAGTAGGTCATCGTTCGATATTTCTAAGGGTAATGGATTCATATCTCGAAGCCTCAAACCCCGAAGCGCCGAAAGAAACTTTGAGGATAAGCGTAGGGTCACGACCCATGGTCACTTGAGGGAGTAGAAAAGGTTGTACAAAGGGGGCCAAAAGTGTCAAGTTGAGTTTCAGAAGGGGGGCATCGTGTTTTCCAGATGTTGGTTCGACTTGATCTCAATCCTGATACCTTATTGGAATGAATGAAGAAGAGAGGGGGTGTTTGAAACCTCACCTCACTCATTAATTGCAAGGTATGGAGGTCCCGATAGGAAGTTCGCCCGAGGTAGTCCTCTGTACTAGTTTTTTCCCACAGAAGCCATGCCGAGTCCTCGACTCCCAAGGGAATTATGTGCACGTTAATTCATCATTTAAGGGATCAACTACCCCCTGGCATGAGCCATGAAGAATTAAGGTGGCGTATGACAGAGGAGTGCAGGCCAGATTTGATTGAAGAGATGCCTCATCCCGAAAGTCTAGGAGGCCTCTGTTGGGAAAATGTTTAGGAGTATATATACTTAGTTTTGATGTTTTTCAAAGGATCGATGGCTGAGCAAGGCTCTCGATTGTAAAATATTTAACGAAGCACTAGTTATTCTGGTTATGTATTAACATCTAAGACATCTTGCCTTATGAATGTCATCTTCTTTCCATGTCTTTGTTCATACTGTATTAGAACAGCTTGGAATTGGAGGATCAAGTCGAGTTGTAGCTGTTATAGGATGATGTAGGTTGGATCACTGTAACAGCTGCATTGTCTCTAATCGATCTTGTGATTTTCTCAAGATTGAATGACTTGGAGTTGGAGGATCCAGTCAAGTCACCCCTTCAGTTACCCGAAACTCTGAACGAAGAGGATCTTGCATTTAGATTTTTGCTTCTGCAAACTGTTGAAAGGCCTCTTGCCCGAGGTAGTTTTTCTCACTCCTCTCACCAAGTCTTCCACCTGCCCATTTTACAATCAACCCACTGACTGAAGTTAGATCAAGACCTCCTTTGTTCCTTACATACCAGACCTAGCCCCTGAGTTAGAGTGATATCTTCCCAAGTCTCTACCCATTTGATCACCCATTACACACTTATCGTGACATAAAACTGATGGGTGTTGGGATCTGCTCCTATAAAGCAATCCAGGAGTGACTTCTGACGCTAACACAACTTTCACCAAATCTGACGGTCTAGAATGATCTTGATCCCTCCTAGATGGATCTAGCTCGTTAATTTTAGGAAACCTTAAAGGGATCCTCCCTTTGAATATTTTTCATCGCTCTCCCTCCTAAACTTTGTTCTTTCTCGATCTGTTTCCTCTTTAGAGTGCTCTCTTCGACACTTAGTCAAATTTCAGCCTGTGCACACCTTGCAATAGGTACTCCTCCATGCCTTCTCTTCTATGTGGATGAATTTCACTACTCCTCCTAAGATTTTGAATCAAAATACTATGTCACGCAATCATTGTGGAAAATATGCACTCTCTACATGAAAAACTCCAAGTTACCTTTCTTGGACTTGCTTCTCCCAAGCACTCTCAACTTCCCAGAATGATTTCTCAGTACTTAGCTAAGTATAGACTCTGCATGTGTTTGTGACAAACTTCCTTCAATCTTGAATCTTCAAGGATGACTGTGCACTCCTTGTAACATTCCTTCCACACTCTTTTGTCCCCCCTAAACAATATGACTTCGAGTGTGTTTCATTCTATGCACACCTTCAAATTATCTCTCCTAAACTTTCTGAGTCAAAGAGGACTCTGTCACACACACCTTGAGGACACTATGCACTCTTTTCACATATAAAGTTCATGTTATCTCTTTTGAGATTCTGATTCTAAATAGACTCTGTCACACACACCTTATGGATTCTATGCACACTTGCACCTACTCGTAGAATATAAACAATTGAAACTTATCTAAATTTTCACAGATTCATATATTCAACCATGTAAATGCATTCATAAAAACAAGAATGAGTGAATAACATAGAATTACAAGTAAACATAAATCCTACCATTCATTCATCCAGATAGACACGGTAACTACAACACCAGACATTTGGAACCATGTTTCTCTGTTATATTCATTCAACTTAAAATATACATGTGTTCATACACTCTGATAAGCTTCAACAACTTCTACATCATATACAACTACAACAACTACAATAATAATTTCAACAGCTTCTTCTAGGAAATAATACAAAGCTTTATACCAGAGGGGCTCTTTGAGCCTTTCCCTCCAACTACTCTAGAGCTATCATGTCGAAATAAATGCATTCAACTACTTAGGATTTATTACAATAAATATTCGAGATAGACAGATAAGATCAAACACATCGAATCTATACTATGCACGGCTTCACTAAAAAAAAATACTTCCTCCAACGATCTCATGCAATCGTCCAACTCCAAAACATTAAAGATGCTCATAAATTTCAATCCCTCTAGAACATTTGCGTGATACACCTCCTTTAATTCAAAATTATTTCTTCAAAATGTGCACTAGTGCGCTTAGCTATCCTCCACTCACGCTTTGTTGGTGATGCTCCTACATCAAACTCCTATGGATAAAAATTCATGGACTCCTGTCCATGAGCTCCTCCAATGACCTTCCATGCTTCTGAATATCTACTTTGTTTACCCAACTAGCATCTTCTATTGGGTGTCCTTTCCATTTTATCAAATACTCAAAATATGTTTTTCTCCTAGTCTTCTTACAAATTCACCGATCTATGATCTTCTCCATCTGCGGATTTTCTGCTACATGCATATTGTTTTCCCACTAAATCTATTTCTGATCTTCTGATCCTCTAGTTCCATATTCCTTATAGGGATACAAGTATGAAACGTTGAATATGGGTGATATACCCACATCTTCTGGCAGATCTATCTCATAAGCGTTCTCATCAATTTTTCTTAGGATTTTGCACGGTCCTATCTTCTTCAACTTTAGTTTGTTATATGTTCCCCTTGGGAACATTTCCTTCCTGATATGTGATAGAACTTGATCTCCAACTTCAAATTGAATTTTCCTCCTATGTTGATCAACTCTGTGTTTATATTCGTTGTTGTGTCTCTTCAACTACTCTTTGATATGATTATGAATATTGTGCATTTCTGCAGTGAAGTCTTCGGCTACAACACTTCTGAATTCTCTCTTCTCCAAATTGCTTTCCAACCTCTGGCTTTGGATTTAAGAGAACCTTCTTCATCATCAAATATATCCCATCTTCTACGGCTTCTGCCTCAACATTTTTCTTCTGTGCTTCTGAAATGTGAGCTTCACCTCATTCTTTCTTTCTTTCGAGGCATTCCCAAGACATGTGTCATGTATTTCCACATGCATAAAAATTCACCTCTCCTCCTCTACCTCTTCCTCTTCCTCGAGGAAAAGAGTTTCTACAACCACTCTGTCTCCCTTGAGAACTTCCTCCTCTTTCAGAGTGACTATGTGGTTTCTCAGTGTCACCTTTGGGTTTATGTGCCTTGTCATGGGAAATTCCCTTACTTCTGTTTAAACTTCTACCTTTTCTTCGTTGAATCTTCTTTCTGGCCAATTTCTCCTCTGCTTTCAGCACAATCTAATAAGCGTCCTCCATTGTCCTTATTTTCATCATGTTTATTTTATCCTGGATTTCATATCGCAGGCTATTGATATAGCTAACAAATGGTTCCTCATCTCTCTCTCTCTCTCTTTCTCTCTCTCTCTCTCTCTCTCTCTCTCTCTCTCTCTCTCTCTCTCTCTCTCTAGCCCTGATGTTTAGTCTATAGAACTCCTATGTGTAGTCTTTGAATGTCATTAATTTTTTTCTTAGGTTCTGCAATATCCTGAAAAGATTTATCTCATAGTCCTTGGGTATGAATTTATCCTTTAACTTGGCTACCGTTCTATCCTAGCTCTTAATATTTTGTTTCCCTTTGCTTTTTCTGTCAGCCTACAGTTCATCCCACCACAATGTTGCATGTCCTTTTAACTTGGTGACTATGTGTTTCACCTTTTTATCCTCATCAATATCTTCATAGTCAAAATACTTGTCCATTTCTTGTATCCAATCAAGTAATTCTTCGACGTCCAAATTACCTTCATACATTGGGATGTTTATCTTTTCTCTAGCTCCCAACTTGACAACAACTTTCAACAAGCATTCTTTTGCAGCATCCTCCACTACAACTTTTCAACTTCCACTTCTTCATTCTCTACATCACTGATGTCCCCAACATTAGGTGCTCTCCTTTGTGTTGTTTCTATGGCATCGAATCTTTCTCGGAGTTCTCTCATTTCTCGTTCCATAGCCCGATTTTCTACAGATGGCTCTGCATGTCTCCTAGGAGGCATTGTGTAGATGTATGTGATACCACTCGATGATATAAACCTACTTTTTTGTCTCCTCTCTCATTTACCTTCTATCTGCAAGAAAATTGCAGCTTTGATACCACTTGATGCAGCCCCCCTTCCCTCTTGGGGATTCTATGACATCCCGGTCTTGGATATTCAAATTTCTTGAACCGAATTAGCTCTTCAGGTCTTCAATAGACCCAGAACAAGTAACACACAGGTCCCCTTGATGTCACCTACAATTTCGAACTACCTGAAACTCTTCTCTCTGGCGCTTTAGCTACACCAATATGCGAGTACTAACCTCATGCTAGACTCTTCCCCAATGTGACCACAAACTATGACCGTGAGTAAGCTCCTTTTTTCCACTTTGGGCTTCAACAATATTTTGACCTCCGTATTTGTTTCCTTCGAAACACCTTCTTCCAAATGCACATATCTCTGTCACATGTCTTCCTAGATCTGATGCCCCAGTTGTACTTAAGATTTTCTGACTTCGTGAATATTTCACCTACTCCAGAAGCAACTTCTCTGGATATCTATCTCCCATATTTTCTAATTCACTGCCACATATCATCCTCGCATCCAACGGCTAGGATCACTCCGCAACTTCGGCGAACTTGCTTCACAAAAAATTTAAACACTTGAACTACGAAGAGATGAAATTCTTCACGGCTAACCTCCGTGAACCTTTCCCCAGATTTGATGATTTGGAATGATCATGATCCCTCCTGGACGGATCTAGCTCGTTAATTTTGGGAAACCTTAAAGGGCTCCTCCCTTTGAAAATTTCTCGTCTCTCTCCCTCCTGAAATTTGTTCTTTCTCGAACTTTTCCCTCCTTAGAGTTCTCTTTTTGACACTTAGTCGAATTTTAGCCTGTGCACGCCTTGCAATAGGTCCTCCTCCATGACTTAGCTTCTTTGTGGATGACTTTCAAAATGTGCGTTAGTGCACTTAGTTGTCCTCCACTCGCTCTTTGTTGGCGGTGCTCCTACATCATACTCCTCTAGCTAAAAATTCATGGACTCATGTCCATGAGCTACTCCATTGACCTTCCGTGCTTATGAATATCCACTTCATTTACCCAACTGCCATCTTCAATTGGGTGTCCTTTCCATTTTACCAAATACTCAAAATATGTTTCTTCTCCTGGTCTTCTTACCAATTCTCCGATCTACGATCTTCTCCATCTGTGGATTTTCTTCTACAAGATTTTCCCACTGAATATGTTTATGATATTTTGATCCTCTAGTTCCATCTTCCATATAGGCATACAAGTTTGAAACATTGAATATGGGCAATATACCCACATCTTTAGGTAGCTCTATCTAATAAGAATTCTCATCAAATTTTCTTAGGCTTTTCCACGGTCCTCTCTTCTTCAGCTTCAGTTTGTTATATGTTCCCCTTGGGAACATATCCTTCTTAAGACGTGCTATAACTTGATCTCCAAATTCAAATTGAAGTTTCCTTCTATGTTGATCATCTCTGCATTTATATTCGTTGCTACTCCTCTACAGCTACTCTTTGATCTTATTATGAATCTTCTGCATTTCTGAATTCACTCTGCTCTAGACCTCTTAACTCTAATACTCCCCTTGGCTTCATTCTATATACTATCTAAAATGGGATCTTTCCAATACTTCTGCTCACTGATTCATTATATGCAAACTTTTCTTGTGGGAGAATATGATCCCACTGACTATGATGTTCAATGACCAAACTTCTCAGCAAATATCCTAAAATCTAGTTCACCACCTCCGTATGTCCATCTGTTTGAGGGTGATATGTAGAACTAAAGAATAGTCATGTTCCTAGTTTCTTCCACAGTGTCCTCTAGAAACGACCAACAAATTTGGTATCTCTTTCTAAGACAATACTCCTGGGCAATTCATGAAGTCTCACAACTTCCTTAAAAAACAAGTTAGCAATGTGCATTGCATCACTGGTCTTCTAGCATGGGATAAAGTGTGCCATCTTTGAAAATCTGTCGAATACCAAAAATATGGAGTCACTTCCTCTTTGTGTTGTAACACCATGTTTCCCCCAGTCTATAAATATAACTATATTGGCCAAGGAACTATGGAAAACTTAAAAGTGTGAATGTTTGATTTAATGGACCTTTATACAGAAGGTCGATGAATTTAAATTCTATTTATTTAATAGAAAATGGTTACATTTTGCATGATTGCTGAAAGAGGGGATGTGCTAAGAGAAAACCATGAATGCTATGAAAGGTGGTGGAGGGGACCCGAAATGGTTGTGTTAACCTCCACTGAACTAATACCATGCTACAATTAAATTCTTAGATCAAAAAAACCCTCTGACCCAAGAATGAATTACAGTCAGGATGGTAGGTGGGAAGACCTCCTCTAGAGTTAATGAGGGGATGGGGTAGACTGCCCATCCGTAAAGATTCCAGACCTAACCATAGACTAGTAATTCGAGCCACATGAAACCTTGTTGAGGAAGGCAAGGAAGGAAGTTTGGTGGGTAGAGGACGATCTGTGGGGAAAAAGTATAGAGAAGAGAGCGGAAACTCTTGGGATAGAGGAAGGAATTAAAGAGGAACAAGGAGTTCTAATCACAGAAAATAGAGATTGATCTAGGAGAAGGAGAGTAACCTCCATCCTTATCTATTTATGTATTGGGAGAAGGAGATTAACCTCCATCCCTAACTTTTGTTGAGCTGGAAGTAAGAGATTGAATCTCAAAGAATCATGGCTTAAGATTAGGGGTGGCCAATGATAAATCCATTAGGAGTGACTGAGACTATGGTTGGGTGCAAAGGAGCACCCCTTTCAACAGTCACATCACACTCTATGGTTCTGATAAGTGTTTTCTTGCCTTATTCTTTGAATTGTAAATAATGGATGCATGTGAGTATTTACATGTCTATAAAGGGTTATTTCTCTGTATTAAATGATTAAGCTATGAGTATGCGTTTGTTCCCTTGAGAACCTATATTTATTCTTGAATTTCCATACGTCCCAGTTTAATCACTCGAAGGTTCTTTCCCTAGGAATTTACATCACTGTTCTGGAGTCGGAGGAAGCCTCTGATCATAGCTACCATTTTGGTAACCTCACAAGTTACTTTGCCTTGATTCAAATATTAAAGCTCTGGGAGTTGGGAAGGTGTTTCCTTTAGACCAGTAGTCTAGGAGATTTTGAACTTGTGCCTATTCCCTTGACCAAAAACCCGACTAAGAGTAGGGATTATACACCAGGAGTTATATGAAGATCGACGTGACCTGGGTCTAGTAACCATGGAGATCGAGGCTCCAAGATGTCAAATTGCACAATAGTCAAGTTGAACCCCACAATTTCCATGAACCATTGATCTATGAATGGAGATTGAAGGTGGGGAATCACTACGAATCACGAAGGTGAAAATAGTGGGTACACTAGTTCGCGACCCAAAATTCACCCTTGTCGTTGATTTCGAAGGGATGGAAGATCAATGATCCCGGTTAGACTAGAATCGAGCGAGCACTTTCAAGATTGCAGAGGTTGAACTCTATGGTAAAGAGTATGCATGTTGGGTCCCCGCAATTTATGTGAACCATCGATCTGAGTTTGAAGCAATACCTAAAACTCAAGGAGCATGTGGGGCAAAGAAATCTTCAAGAAGATCAAGCTCAAAAGAGATAGAATTTTCAGGAGTGCAGACAAAATATAGGAGATGGGCCCATAGGAGGAGAAAAGGTTGAATCCTTCGAGCACTTAGAAAATATTCTAAGTCAGAGTAAGTCATAATCTCAGGAGGAGGAGAGATAGTGGCTATTGGATCAAAATTCCAAGGATCGACAACCATATGATCTAAGCAAGGTGCACAAACCTTAGCACTTGGCACACGTAGGAGAAGGGGACTTACCAAAGTTCAAAAGTCCTGAATTCCTAAAGTAATTTGAGGTTGTCCATCACTAAGAGGTGAATCTGGACCACCCGATCCAGAGGGATACATGGTGATGGATCGAGGACTCCGAAAGAATATGTTCGAGGGTTTTCAGTTGAAAGTTGAGATTCCCAAACCCCGAATACCCGAAGTGAATCTCGACTGCCAGATCCAGAGGGACACATGGAGAAATATTATGGACTCCAGGGAAATATATTAGAGAGTTTTCAATTGATATTTGAGAATATCAAAGCGTGAAGAGTTGGAGAGATGAAGCAAATCTCAATCATCATATCGTTCAAAGTAGATCTCAGTCATCAGTTCATCTGAAGTAAATCTCCAATGTCGGATCGTCCAAAGTGAATATGGACTGTCTGATCCATAAGGGATGTGGTGTGAATCTGTGGACTCCGGATAAAGTCTTGAAGTAATTCATAGTCATCATATTAATAAGGGACGTGGCATGAATCTGTGGAATCTGGGTAAAGTCCTGAAGTAATTCATAGTCGTTAGATCTAGAGGAGATGTGGTGTAAATATGTGAACTCATGGAAAAGACCCGAAGCAATCCTCGATTGTCAGATCCAGAAGATAGGTGGCACAAATCTGTGGACTCCGAGTAAATAACCGAAGTAATCCTTGATCGTCAAATCAAGTGGACACATGTCAATGGATTATATCCTTCGGATAAAATATATTAGGAAAAAGGGTGAAGTTTGAGATTTGATATCTCAGAAGTTCGGAGACCTGAAGGAGATCTTGACCATTGATAGATAAGAGGGTCAAAGGACCATTGATATAGTTGAAAGGTTAAACACCCGAAGTAGAATTAGGTCTGCTGATTTAGGAGGACAGGTGTCCACAGATCGTTAACTCTGGAAGATTGATGTATGGAGGAAAGTAGGGTTTGAGATTTCAAAATTATGAAGTTTGGAATCATGAAGGAGATCACATCCGTTGAGGGGTTGATCTAGTCCATGGATTTGAAAATTGAATATCTGAACCATTAGTTCATATAGTATCGTCAATACCGGGAGATCGACGGTCCCGTAGCATTTTGGGGATTGGAGGTGCACAAACTTTAAAAAGTTGAGGGCAGGATGCAATCCAAACCTCAGTTTTGGATAAAGGACACGTGGAGGCTTGAGGAGAATTGCAATATGAAAATTAGTTTGTTTTCAAACCACCTTTGGTTGCACCCACAATTGTTTGTTTTCGTGAGCTCATCACCCAAGGTCACATCCGAGGAGGGGCCAAGAAAAAAGGGGCTAACGCCAACTCCGAGACTTCGTTGAAGCATGAAGGAGAAGGTTGTGGGTATCATAAGACCACCATAATCTGGAAGGGCATGTGTTTGATTAAGAGGTGATACTATCAAGGTCTCTAAGTATTGTTTGACTTAGAGAATCGGAGAACCTTGATCGGAGGGTCGGGCTGAGTCTTGGACTTCCCAAATTAGGAATCGTAGAGCGAAAGGATCTGTTCCTGTAAGGAGGACAACTTTTTTTATTTTTTCTCCCCATCATGGGTGTGTTACATGTGTCATTGGCAATACCAACATGAAATCCATGTTTATTGCATCCCAAGGCCTCTCTGGAATAGGAAATGATTGATACAATCCAGTGTTTTGTTTCTTTCCCTTTCTTGGACTTGCTTCTCCCAAGCACTCTCAAATTCCCAGAATGATTTCTCGGTACTTAGCCAAGTATCGAATCTACATGTGTTTGTGAAAAAATTCCTTCATTCTTGACTCTTGAAGGATGACTTTTCACTCCTTTCAATATTCCTTCCACGCTCTATTGTCCCCCCTGAACAATATGAATCTGAGTGTGTTTCGGTCTACCCACACCTTCAAACTATCTCTCCTGAACTTTCTGATTCAAAGCAAACTCTGTCATGCACACCTTGCGGACACTATGAACTCTTTGAACACATAAAGTTCAAATTATCTCTTCTGAGCTTCTGATTCGAAATAGACTCTATCACACACACCTTGCAGACACTATGCACACTTGCACTTGCTCGTAGAAGAGAAACAATTGAAACTTATCTAAATCTTCATCGATTCATACATTCAACCATGTAAATGCATTCATAAACACAAGAATGAGTGAATAACATAGAATTACAACTAAACATAAATCCTACCATTCATTCATTCAGATAGACACAGTAACTAAAACACAAAACATTCGGAACAATGCTTCTCTATTATATTCATTCAACTTTAAATATACATGTGTTCATACACTCTGATAAGCTTCAACAAATTCTACATCATATACAACTACAACAACTATAATAATTTCATAAGCTTATTTTGGGCAACAATACAAATATTTATACTAGAGGGGCTCTTCAAGCCTTTCCCTCCAATTACTCTAGAGATACCCTATCGAAATAAAAGCATTCAAATACTTAGGATTTATTACACTAAATATTTGAGACAGACAGATAAGATCAAACACATCGAATATGTACTGCACATGGCTTCATTAAAAGAAAATACATCCTCCAACAATCTCATGCGATTGTCCAACTCCAAAACATTAAATATGCTCATAAATTTCAATACCTCCATAATATTCGCGTGATACGCCTCCTTTAATTCAAAATTATTTCTTCAAATGTGTGCTAGTGCACTTAGCTATCCTCCACTCACACTTTGTTGGCGATGCTCCTGCATCATACTCCTATGGCTAAAACTTCATGGACTCCAGTCCATGAGATCCTCCACTGACCTTCCATGATTCTGCATATCTTCTTTGTTTAACCAGCTGATATCTTCTATTGGGTACTTTCCATTTTACCAAATACTCAAAATATGTTTGTCTCCTAGTCTTCTTACAAATTTGTTGATCTACGATCTTCTCCATCGGCGGATTTTCTGCTACATGCATCTCATTTTCCCACTAAATCTATTTCTGATCTTTTGATCATATGGTTCCATCTTCCTTATAGGGATACAAGTCTGAAACATTGAATATGGGCAATATAACCACATCTTCTGGCAGCTCTATCTCATAAGCGTTCTCATCAATTTTTCTTACGATTTTGCATTGTCCTATCTTCTTCAACTTCAGTTTGCTATACGTTCCCCTTGGGAGCATTTCTTTCCTAATATGTGCTAGAACTTGATCTCCAACTTCAAATTTAAGTTTCCTCCTAGTTTGATCAACTCTGCATTTATATTCATTGTTGCGCCTCTTCAACTACTCTTTGACTTGATTATGAAAATTTTTCATTTCTGTAGCGAAGTCTTCGGCTCCAACACTTCTAAATTCACTCTGCTCTAGATCACTTTCCAACCTCTAGCTCCATATTTAAGAGAACCTTATTCATCATCAAATATTTCCCATCTTCTATGCCTTCTGCTTCAACATTTCACTTCTGCGCTTCTAAAATGTGAGCTTCACCTCATTCTTTCTTTCTTTCAGGGCATTCCCAAGATATGTGTCTTGTCTTTCCATAATCATAACACTTCAACTCTCCTCCTCTACCTCTTCCTCTTCCTCGAGGAAAACAGTTTCTACCACCACTCCATCTCCCTCGAGAACTTCCTCCTCTTTTAGAGAGACTATGTGGTTTCTCAGTCTCAACTTTGGGTTTCTGTTCCTTGTCATGGGCAATTATCTTGCCTTTGTTTAAACTTCTACCTCTGTTTCATTGAATCTACTTTCTGGCCAATTTCTCCTCTGATTTCAGCGCAATCTAATAAGTGTCCCCCATTTTCCTTATTTTCATCATGTTGATTTCATCCTGGATTTCATATATCAGGCTGTTGATATACCTAACAACTATTTCCTCATCTCTCTCTCTATCCAACCTTGATGTTCAGTCTATAGAATGCCTATGTGTACTCTTTGACTGTCATTCCTTTATGTATTAGGTTTTGCAATATCCTAAACAAATTTATCTCATAGTCCTTTTAGCCTTTGACTTGGCTACCATTCTATCCCAGCTCTTAATATTTTGTTTTCCTATGCTTCTTCTATCAGCCAGCAGTTCATCCCACCACAACGTTGAATGTCCTTTTAACCTGGTGACTGAGTGTTTCACCTTTTTATCCTCATCAACATATTCATAGTTGAACTACCTGTCCATTTCTTGTATCCAATCAAGAAATTATTTGACGCCCAAATTACCTTCATACATTGGGATGTTTATCTTTTCTCTAGCTCCCAACTTGACAACAAATTTCAACAAACGTTCTTCTACAACATCCTCCGCTACATATTTTTCAACTTCCACTTCTTCATTCTCTGCATCACTAATGTACCCAACATTAGGTTCTCTCCTTTACGTTGTTTCCATGGCATCGAATCCTGCTCAGAGTTCTCCCATTTCTCGTTTCATAGCCCAATTTGCTACAGGTGGCTCTGCATGTCTCCTAGGCGGCATTGTGTTGATGTATGTGATACCACTCAATGATATAAACCTACTTCTTTGTCTCCTCTCTCATTTACCTTTTATCCTCAAGAAAATTGCAGCTTTGATACCACTTGATGCAGCCCCCCTTTCCTCCGGGTGATTCTACGACATCATGGTCTTGGATCTTCAACTTTCTTGAACCGAATTAGCTCTTTGGGTCTTCAATAGACCCAGAGAAAGTGACACACAAGTCCCCTTGATGTCACCTACAAGTTATAACTACCTGCAACTCTTCTCTCTATCACTTTAGCGACACCAATATGCGATTACTAGCCTCGTGATAGACTCTTCCTCAATGTGACCACAGACTATGACCGTGAGTCAGCTCCTTTTCACCACTTCGGGCTTTGGCAAAATTGCTACCTTCATATTTTTTTCCTTCTGAAACGCCTTATTCCGAATGCGCAGATCTCTATCGCATGTCTTCCTATATCTGATGGTCCAGTTGTACTTCGGCTTTCGCGAATTCGTGAAGATTTCACCTAATCCACACGCAACTTCTCCGGACCTCTATCTCCTAGATTTTCTAATCCGCTACCATGTATCATCCTTGCATCCAACGTGTAGAATCACTTCATGACTTAGGTGACCTCGCTTCACAAACAATTTAAACACTCGAACTACAAAGAGATGAAATGATTCACGACTAACTTCCATGAACCTTTTCCCAGATCTGACGATCTGGAATGATGTCGAAACCTCCTTGACATATCTAGCTCATTAATTTTGGGAAACCTTAAACGGATCCTCCCTTTGAATATATCTCGTTGCTCTCCCTCCTAAAATTTGTTCTTTCTCAAAATTTTGCATCCTTATAGTGTTCTCTTCACACTTAGTCGAATTTCATCCTGTGCACGCCTTACAACAGGTCCTCCTCCATGACTTAGCTTCTCTGTGGATGAGTTTCACTACTCCTCCTGAGCTTCTGAATCAAAAGACTATGTCGTGCACTCCTTGTGGACAATATGCACTCTCTTTATGTAAATATCCAAGCTACCTTTCTTGGACTTGCTTCTCCCCAACACTCTGAAATTCCCAGAATGATTTCTCAGTACTTAGCCGAGTATCGATTCTTCACACGTTTGGGACAAACTTTCTTCAATATTGACTCTTGAAGGATGATTGTGAACTCCTTGCAACATTTCTTCCACACTTTGTTGTTCCCCCTAAGAAATATGACTCCGAGTGTGTTTCGATATATGCACACCTTCAAACTATCTCTCCTGAACTTTTTGAGTCAAGGCAGACTCTATCACACATACCTTGCAATCACTATGCACTCTTTGCACATATAAATTTCATGTTATCTTTTTTGAGATTGTAATTCGAAATAGACTCTACCACACACACCTTGAGGACACTATTCACACTTGCACTTTCTCGTAGAAGATAAACACGTGAAACTTATATAAATATTCACATATTCATACATTCAACCATTCAAATGCATTCATAAACACAAGAATGAGTGAATAACAGAGAATTACAAGTAAACAAAAAGCCTACCATTCATTCATTCAGATAGACACAATAATTGCAGCACCATACATTTGGAACAATGCTTCTCTATTATATTCATTCAACTGAAAATATACATGTGTTCATACACTCTGATAAGCTTCAACAACTTCTACAACATATACAACTACAACAACTACAATAATAATTTCAGCAACCTCTTCTAGGAAACAATACAAAGATTTATACCATAGGGACTCTTCGAGCCTTTCCCTCCAAATAATCTAGAGCTATTCTATAGAAATAAAAGAATTCAACTACTTAGGATTTATTACAATAAATATTCGAGACAGACAGATAAGATCAAACACATTGAATTTGTACTACACGGGGCTTCATTAAAATAAAATACATCCTCCAAAGATCTCATGCGATCATCTAGCTCAAAAACATTAAAGATGCTCATAAAATTCAATCCCTCCAAAACATTTGCATGATATGCCTTATTTAATTCAAAATTACTTATTCAAAATGTGCATTAGTGTGATTAGTTATCCTCCACTCGCGCTTTGCTAGCGATGCTTCTCAATCATACTCCTCTGGAAAAATATTCATGGAATCCTCTCCATGAGCTCCTGCACTAGCCTTCCATGCTTATGAATATCCACTTCATTTACCCAACTGGCATCTTCTATTGGGTGTCGTTTCCATTTTACCAAATACTCAAAATATGTTTTTCTCTTGGGCTTCTTACTAATTCATCGATCTACGATCTTCTCCATCTGCGGATTTTTTACCACAACAATCTTCTATTCCCACTGAGCCTCTGTATGATCTTCTGATCCTTTGGTTCCATCTTCCTTGTAGGGATACAAGTTTGAAACATTGAATATGGGTGATATACCCACATCTTCTTGCGGATCTATCTCATAAGCGTTCACATCAAATTTTCTTAGGATTTTACACAGTCTTATCTTCTTCAGCTTCAGTTTGTTATATGTTCCCCTTGGGAACCTTTCCTTCATGAGATGTGCTAGAACTTGATCCCCAACTTCAAATTGAATTTTCCTCCTATGTTGATCAGCTCTGTGTTTATATTCATTGTTTCTCCTCTGCAACTTCTCTTTGATTTTATTATGAAGCTTCTTCATTTCTGCAGTGAAGTGTTCAGCTCCAATTCTTCTGAATTCACTCTTCTCCAAATCTATTAACTATGACACTCCCATTTTATTCATTCCATATACTATCTGAAATGGGATCTTTCTGGTACTTCTGCTTACTGAGTCATTTTATGCAAACTATGCTTGTGCTAGAATCTGATCCCACTGACTATGATGTTCAGTGACCAAACTTCTCATGAAATATCCTAAAACACGATTCACCACCTCCGTCTATCCATCCATTTCAGGGTGATATGAAGAACTAAAGGATAGTTCTTGATCTAGATGGATCTCGGTGGCCATCCACCTTTTCCACTGAATTACCATTTTGAGCCCGTGGTTTTGATAAACCATGACATTCACCCTTTTGATGGGAATGGAATGTAATTTCATCTTCATTTGTTAATTATAGGCATCATGTAATGGTCTTATGTACATGCCTACAACATAGCCTTAATGGATCGTATCCCATTAGAAATTTTCATTTAAGTGCACTTAGGCTAGAGTAGTACTGCGATGGGTGACCTCTCGGGAAGTCCTAGTATTTTACATGCCTATGGAATTTTATAAAGTTAGTCCAATTTATCCCACATGCATCATGGGAATTGTTCTCCTCTCACTCTCTCATATATAATTGAGGTGAAGGAGGCCCTTTAAGAATGCAATGGAGTGTGATGTAAATATTTTTGTGAATGAAGTGTAGCCAACATCTCTTTCTTTTTAGAGATAAGCTACCCCATTTTAACAGTTTGTGTTCTACAATGTTTTTTTATCTTATTCAACAATATAAGTTGGGTTTTATTGTATTTTTGTGTTATCTTCTATATTTTTGTGTATTTCATTGTTATATCTCAGTTATATTTATTCCTTCATGTCATTCTCAAAATAATCTGGATCAGTGGTATCAGAGCAAGATCCTCCTTTTCATTTCTCAGAGTAGGTCCCCAACGAAGTCAGGGTATAGAGAGTTGGGTCTCGAGCTAGTTTCCCTTGTGGAAAACTGCTCTCGCCAACCCAAGTGACCTCCCATGGTGGAAGAAAAGAGAGATGAAAAAGCAGGAGATCCTTTCAAGATGTTGCTCGAGGAAGCCCTCATGCTACAGAGGAACGAGATGATGAACAACTTTTCTCAGATCCTTCAAAGACTACCGATGGCGGTATCTGAGGCATCTTTGACAAGAATCCATTTAGCAAGTGAGACACCCTTCAAGGTACAAGTCAATTTTGATATCCCCTTATTTGAAGGCTAGATAGATGCAAATGCTCTAGAAAAATGGTTGAGTCTACTAGAAGTTTATTACTCTATCCAAAAAAAAATCGACAGTGAAAAGATCACCTTGATGCTCCTTAAATCCCTTCCCCATGTCAGAGCTTGATGGGAAGGTTACTGTGGGAGGTACACCACAAATGAATCTGCACTCTTTGGTAGAGAACCCACTTGGGCAGCCTTTGTATATGCCCTAAAGGAGGATTTCTACCATGTCGGAAACTATGATGACCAATACATGAGATGGACAACTCTACCTAAAAAAAGAGATCAGATGGTGCTAGAGTACACCAAAATCTTCCATACCTTATTCTCAAAGTTGGGGATCAAAGACTCTGAGAGGCACCTTATTTTGAAGTACTGCAGTGGTATACACAGGTACATCCAAACAGAGATTGATTTTCTATGACATCTCCATATTGGGAGTTGTGGACACTATGCACACTTGCACTTGCTCGTAGAAGAGAAACAATTGAAACTTATCTAAATCTTCACAGATTCATACATTCAACCATGTAAATGCATTCATAAACACAAGAATGAGTGAATAACATAGAATTACAACTAAACATAAATCCTACCATTCATTCATTCAGATAGGCACAGTAACTACAACAAAAAACATTTGAAACAATGCTTCTCTATTATATTCATTCAACTTAAAATATACATGTGTTCATACACTCTGATAAGCTTCAACAACTTATACATCATATACAACTACAACAAATATAATAATTTCATAAGATTCTTCTGGGCAACAATACAAATATTTATACTAGAGGGGCTCTTCGAGCCTTTCCCTCCAACTACTCTAGAGATATCCTATCGAATTAAAAGAATTCAAATACTTAGGATTTATTACAATAAATATTCGAGACAGACAGATAAGATCAAACACATCGAATATGTACTACACATGGCTTCATTAAAAGAAAATACATCCTCCAACGATCTCATGCGATTGTCCAACTCCAAAATATTAAATATGCTCATAAATTTCAATACCTCCATAACATTTGCGTGATACGCCTCCTTTAATTCAAAATTATTTCTTCAAATTTGTGCTAGTGCACTTAGCTATCCTCCACTCATGCTTTGCTGGTGATGCTCCTACATCATACTCCTATGGCTAAAAATTCATGGACTCCTGTCCATGAGATCCTCCACCGAACTTCCATGATTCTGAATATCTTCTTTATTTACCTAGTTGACATCTTCTATTGGGTGTCCTTTCCATTTTACCAAATACTCAAAATATGTTTTTCTCCTAGTCTTCTTACAAATTTGCCGATCTACGATCTTCTCCATCTGCGGATTTTCTGCTACATGCATCTTTTTTTCCCACTAAATCTATTTTTGATCTTCTAGTCCTATGGTTCCATATTCCTTATAGGGATACAAGTCTGAAACGTTGAATATGGACGATATAACCACATCTTCTACCAACTCTATCTCATAAGCATTCTCATCAATTTTTCTTACGATTTTGCACTGTCTTATCTTCTTCAACTTTAGTTTGTTATACGTTCCCTTTGGGAGCATTTCCTTCCTAATATGTGCTAGAACTTGATCTCCAACTTCAAATTTAAGTTTCGTCCTAGTTTGAATAGCTCTGCATTTATATTCATTGTTGTGCCTCTTCAAGTACTCTTTGATCTGATTATAAAAATTTTGCATTTTTGTAGCGAAGTCTTCGGCTCCAACACTTTTGAATTCACTCTGCTCAAGATTGCTTTCCAACCTCTAGATCTGGATTTAAGAGAACCTTCTTCATCATCAAATATCTCCCATCTTCTATGACTTCTTCTTCAACATTTTACTTCTTCACTTCCGAAATGTGAACTTCACCTCATTCTTTCTTTCTTTCAAGGCATTCCCAAGACATGTGTCTTGTTTTTCCATGGGCATAACACTTCACCTCTCCTCCTCTACCTCTTCCTCTTCCTCGAGGAAAAGAGTTTATACAACCACTCTGTCTCCCTCGAGAACTTACTCCTCTTTTAGAGTGACTATGTGGTTTCTCAGTCTCACCTTTGGGTTTCGGTGCCTTGTCATGGCAAATTCCCTTGCCTCTGTTTAAACTTCTACCTCTGTTTCGTTGAATCTACTTTCTGGCCAATTTTCCCTCGGATTTCAGTGCAATCTAATAAGTATCCTCCATTTTCCTTATTTTCATCAAGTTGATTTCATCCTGGATTTCATATCTCAAGCTGTTGATATACCTAACAACTGTTTCCTCATCTCTCTCTCTCTCT
>JZKD02S2084601.1:31123-46740 GCA_000966675.3 Picea glauca
ATGGGTGTTTTATCTACATGTTCATTTTCCTTCATGTCCAAATAACTTCATCAATATTGTGGTCCAAAACCCATGACTAGGGTTGACATCAATGACAACAACCAATCTTCCAACACCTATAACAAATAATTCCTACTATGTTCCTACAGTTTTATGGAAAAAAAAGAAGTCAATATGGTTTCGACGATTACAAATGTCGAACACAAAAAAAAACAAAATACCATATTGTTTTCCGAATCGCGAAATGCGGAAATACTGTGGGCCCAGCGCTTTGAGGTTTCAAGCTTCGGGATTTCGCGATTTCAAATGCCAAACATCAACACACAACAACTCCCAAATTGCGAAAATGTGAATGGAATGTGGGACCAACACTTCGGGGTTTTGGGGTTTGGGATTTTGCGATTTCAAATGCCAAACACCAACACACAACAACTCCCAAATTGCAAAAATGTGAATGGAATGTGGGACCAACACTTCGGGGTTTCTGGGTTCGGGATTTCATGATTTCAAATGCCAAACACCAACACACAACAACTCCCTAATTGCGAAAATGTGAATGGAATGTGGGACCAACATTTTGAGGTTTCAGGGTTCGGTATTTCGTGATTTCAAATGCCAAACACCAACACAAAACAACTCTCGAATTGCGAAAATGTGCATGGAATGTGGGACCAGCACTTTGGGGTTTCAGGGTTCAGGATTTTGAGGTTCATGATTTCAATATGATTCAAGTATTTATGGGAACAAAACTTGCCCCTTCGACCTTAGGAAAAATTAAATCAGGGCGGTGATGGTATTTGGTGTCCTGCAAGGCTAAGGCGGCCACCGCTTGATAGTGAACCCTCACATCTTGAAGGGTCGAGACGACCATCAATCCGCTATCATAAAGCGGTGAAATGATTACAAACCAACAAGTTTTTCCTATTACATAAATGGATTATGACACGACAAATTTCTCCCATGGAAGTACTTCAATACAGAATTAGCATATACATATCACCAGTATAAATGATTATTTAATACAGAGAAGGAGTAGATCAACATATCTGAACCAGTTTTGTAGGAAGGCAAAGGGAACAACCATGTTCCTCCCAACCGTAGAATAGGCAGCTAAAATTTCTTGCTTGATTCACCCCCTAGCCTGACCATGAATCCATGAGGGCAAATTTGGAAAAATCCTCCTTAGTAATGTCCACAATTCCTTGAGTTATCCTGTTTCCTCACACTTACTCAACAGTGCTCATAATAGCAAGGAAAATCCATAGTCCCTTTTCTCTGCATACTTGGCAGTGTCCTGCCTCCTCACATATGCTATTTATCAATTTTGCCCAGGTCTTTTTCCCTCCCTTGGGGATTTTCACAGCTTTCTAAATCCTTGATTTTCATGGACTTCCAATGGCCAAATCACTAATTTTCCACTTGTAACAATCATCCTAGGGGTAGTTCCAACATGTTCCCCACTCATGGAGTCATGGTCAGCTAAATTCATCATGGTTGTTCCATTTGTCCTCTTGTAATTAATATAAAATATTATGTTTTCATACAAGTTGCATAGTCAAATAGTTAGTTGGGTCAAATCATGTCTCTTCCCAACAGTCATGTTAATTAATTACAATTATTAAATTCGAAATTTGGAATTGCCATAAATGGAAAAAAAATTCCAAATTCGAATTTACTAAAAACGGAATAAATTTCCAATGAATTTAAATTTCAAAAATATTTTATTTTGGGGGATATCACATCCTTTCCCCCTTTAGTAAAACATTGTCCTCAATGTTCGTTCCCTTCTTGGAATAGGGTTGGATGAGATTTCCGCAAATCTCCCTCCAACTCCCAAGTGGCCTCTTATGGACTAAAGTGCTTCCATTGCACCTTTACTAGAGTGATGACTCTGTTATGAAGTGCTATTTCTCTCTAGTCCAGAATGCGCAGGGGTTCCACCTGGAACTCGCCTTCGTGTTCCATCTGCACCAAGTTCCAATCAATCATATGAGTAGGGTCATGAATATACTTTTTCAACAAAGAAACATGAAATACATTATGAATTATTAGATTAGCTGGAAGTGCAAGTTGGTATGCTACAGGTCCAATTCGAACTAGTATCGTGAAGGGCCCACAAAACCTGGGTTCCATCTTGGCACAATTCCCTAACTTCAATGAGATTTTTTGGGCTTTGAACTTCAAGTAAACATGGTCTCCCACTTGAAATTCCAAATGTCTCCTTTTTCTGGTCTGCATAACTCTTCTGTCTGTCCTGTGCTTCTTTCAAGTTCTGTTGTACCTTTCTTACCATGTTCTCCATTGCTTGGAGAATATTTGGTCCAACCATGATTCTGTCAGCTAGGTTATCCCAGCTAATTGGAGTTGTACACTTTCTGCCATACAGTATTTCAAAAGGGCTCAACTTAGTCGAAGTTTGGTATCCATTGTTATATGCAAATTCTACCAAGTGCAGGTAGTCTTCCCACTTGTTTGGTTTTGTTCTTATGTACGTGCAAAGCATATCCTCTATAATCTGGTTTGTTCTTTTGGTTTGTCCATCCATTTGTGGATGATAGCTCATACTGAAGTTCAAGTTAGTGTTTAGTCTTGCAAACAACTTCTTCCAAAGAGCGGATGTAAATTTTACATCTCTATATGAAACCACCATTTTAGGAATACCATGCAGTCTAAAAATTTCTTTCATGACTATTTCAACAATGTTTATAGCTTTAAAAGTAGACTTTACAGGAATAAAGTGTGCAGACTTACTGATTTTATCGATTACAACCATGATAGAATCATGTTGTTTCTGAGTTTTAGGCAAACCTGTTATAAAGTCTAGTGATATAGTCTCCCATTTCCATTCTGGTACTGGTAATGGTTGTAATAGGCCAGCTGGGTGCTGGTGCTCGGCCTTAACCTGCTGACAATCTTGGCACCTAGCCAAGTACTCTGCTATTTTTCCCTTCATATTAGGCTAGTAAAATAGTTTTATGAATGTTGTTATTGTTTTTTGGTAACCTGGATGGCCAGAATACAGTTTTTTATGCACTTCATCTAAAACAGTTAATTTTAACTCTGTTGAATCTGGTATGTAAAGTCTGTTTTTAAATCATAATAGTCCCTTCTTGTCGATACTTAGATCTAGTTTATCTGAGTTTGCGATATTTGTTTGAAATTCTGCCATCACCTTAGTGTAATTTCCGTCATTAGTACCTGTCGTCCTTATTTTTTGTTCTAGATCGCTTTCTGCCTTGCTGATAGTTATCTCAAATAACCCATGGACTCTTCTTCTTAAAGCGTCTGCTACTTTATTTTCCTTACCCTTGATATGTTTGACCTCAAAGTCAAATTCCCTTAGGAAGGCTAGCCACCTTGCTTGTCTTGCATTAAGGTCTAGTTGGTTAAACAGATATTTCACCCCGCTATTATCCACAATAGTAGGAATTTTCTGCCCATTATATAGTGTCGCCACATTTTTAAGGCATGTATTACTACGCCAATTCTAAGTCATCAGTGACATAATTTCACTCGTGTTCTTTTAATTTTCGGGACTCATAACAAATCACGTGCCCTTCCTGAGTTATAACACCACCTATTCCCTCTTTACTTGCATCAACACATACTGTGAAGTCTTTATCTAGGTCTTCTACCTTCAAAATGGGCGCCAATGTCAATAATTCTTTCAGCTTGTTAAAACTGTCTTGACACTTTTGCGACTAGTTAAACTTGGTCCCTTTCTTTTGTAATAATGTAATAGGGTAGGCTATCTTGGAAAACCCTTCTCTAAATCTGCGATAATATCTGGTGATTCCCATGAATGACCGTATATATACCACATCCTTAGGTACTGGCCATTCCATAATGACTTTTATCTTTTCCTGGTCTATTATAATACCTTCTGAGGAAATTACATGTCCTAAATATTGTATTTCTTTTTGATAAAAGTCACATTTGTCGAATTTTGCGTATAGTTTGTGTTTCCTTAATGTTTGCAAAGCTATTATTAAGTGTTCATCATGTTCCTCTTCCGTTTTAGAATAGATCGGAATATCATCGATAAATACTACTATGAACTTGTCTAAGTACTGACTGAAAATGTTGTTCATCAAGCGCATAAATGTGGTTGGTACATTAGTGAGTCCGAAAGGTATGACTACAAAATCGTAATGTTCATATCTTGTTCGAAAAGCTGTTTTGTTTATGTCCTCATCCTTTATCCTAACTTGATGATAATCGGATCGTAAATCCAATTTTGAAAAGATCTTGGCCCCACCAATTTGATTGAATAGATCATTTATCCTAGGTAAGGGGTATTTGTTCTTAATGGTCATTTTGTTCAGTTGTCTATAATCGATACATAGTCTTAGAGTATCATCTTTCTTTTTCACAAAGAGGATTGGTGAGACACTTGGTCTGATATACTCTTTGTCCAACAATTCCTGTAATTGTATTTTCAATTCTGTCAGTTCTGGTAGACTCATTCGGTAGGGTGATTTTGAGATAGGGGATGATCTGGGTAGTAAGTCTATGGAGAAATCTAATTCCCTTCTAGGAGGTAATTTTGGTATCTCATCCACAAACATGTCTCTGAATTCACATAGAACAACAAAGTCTTCTAACTTGGGCTTATCTTCTTTTTCTAATGGATTCGTCACTTGGATGGCGTAAACTTGACATCCCTTTCTAATACATTTCTTGAGTCGCATCGCTGAAACTTGTCTGAATGATATAGGTTTTGGTACGCCTTGGGTTGTTCTAACAGTGCCAAAATTATCTTTATAGCTAAGTATCTTTGTATAACAGTCTAGTACTACTTTGTGTTGTTCCAACCAATCCATCTCGATAATCATATCATAAGATCCTAGTGGTAGGATGTTTAGATTGGTCCTTATCTTTTGACCATTCAAGTTGAACTCAAGATCAAAAATAAGTTCAACTACTTTCCTTTTAGTGTCTGTTTCTAGTTGTACAAGCCATGATTTTGCGTGCTTTAGTTTCTTAAGTTTATTCAACTTTACTACATCTGGATTAATATAACTTAACATAGCTTCAGGGTCAATTAAATCAGAAATTTGAGTGTCATTGATTTTACCTTCGATTTCTACCACCGAGGACTGGTGGTCAACTTGTCGACCATCTATGGCTGCATTTATCCGATGCACACTTCTTCCCACGTCTCCCATTGTCGAGGCTTCCTACAAATTGTGAACAATAGTTCTTATTGTTGCAATTAAACATGGACAGTTCCTCCTTAGATGAGGTTCTCCACACTCCCAACACTTTAATGGCTCATGGGAGTTGTCCCAAAACTTCTTCATTCCCAGGTTTACCGGTTTACCGCTACCTTGTGTATTTGGATGATTGGAGTGAAAATCCTTCCTTGGGAAACTTTTTGTTTCATTCTGATAAGGAGTTGGTTGGTATCCCTTCTTCTGCTGGTTCATTCGATCTTGCTTCTTATCCTTCCAGGTCTTGGGAAACTCTACCCACTATTTATATTGGTCATAGCACATTCGTGCTTTCCTGAATACCTCACTCAAGGATTTGGGGATGTCAAACTCAATTCTTTCCTGGTAGGCCTGGGTTAAACAACTTAAGAATCATTGGATTTTTACCTTATCCTCCTGGATGTACGGTACAAACCTTAGTAGTTCCAGAAATTTATTTATAAGGTCCTCCATTGTCATCTATCCAATTCGTAACTCGTAAAATGCTTTCGTCGTCCTTTCATAATAGCTTTCAGAAAGGTATTGTTTCTTGAAATACTTATTAAATTCTGACCATTCCAACTGTTTCTCCTTTAGTCCCTTGGCCAATTTCAGGTCCTTCCACCAAATTCCGACCTTCCTCTTCAGATTGTAGATGGTCCTTCTGACCTTCATGTTGCTGGAATAGTTGTAGATCTGGAAGTAGTTTTTGATGTCCAACAACTACGCCTCAACCTCTTCTCCTATCTTGGATTCTCCATCAAAGGTAGCTAGTTTAATCTTTTTAAATTCTCCTTCAAGGTGGTCTACTTGTTTTCTTTTTCTATCTGGTATAGTTTTGTCCTCAGCTGAAGGTGTCCCTTCAGACGAACTATCTCCTTTTTCTATTTCTAGTCCAGAATTATTGGAGGCCCTTTTGCTGAATTCTTCGTCATGGTTTTCATATTTTGGGATTTTCTTGGTTACTATACTATGCAATAGGACTTCATTTATCTCTTACTATTCCTGTTGTGCTTTCTTCAACTTTTCATTGTCAACCTTGAAAACCTGTAGTTCAACAATAAGATTCCTCATTGTTTCCAACACCTTCATAAGTGAGCTTCCATCACTGTTCTGTCTTGGATCTCTCGGAGGTCCTTGCTACAAATTTCCTTCCATCCTAATTTTTGCACCCTCCTGAGCTGCCATAATTTACAAAAAATAGAAAGGGCTTTATGTTTGAAACCATAAGATTTATTAGTTTTACATACATCAAAATGTATACTAAGTAGCTAATGTGGCCCTGTTCAGGCCCAGTGTTGTATCTTTTGCTCTGATACCGTATGTAATGTACCTCAAATTCACCATAAAAAAAAATAAAAATCTATGACATAATTCAATTTTGTTTAAGCTTTAGAATTTAAGAGAAGGTAAGATACATTTATGTCCATAATGACATTATTACACTAGTCTATTTTACTTCGAACATAAAATATTATGTGGATAAATTCTTCCATAATTCTATCACTTTCTTTAACTTTCAAACTAATCCAACATACTTATATGTATATAGGCAGTATCTAAACTTAGGTCGAAGGAACCCTTGAGGTTTACAGAAAGGATCTGGGTGCACAGAGTTTAACCTCTGGGTGGCCACGTAGGAGAGCAGTTGAAATGAATGGTGGAGACACTTCGAGGAAAAGTGTCGAAATCCTGAGCGCCATAGGATCACACCAAGTTATGAGGGATTTAAGTGCTTAGAAGCACCCCAGGAGAGGAGCCGTATGAACGGTGGAAACAGTTTGTGGAATAAGTGTTGAAGTTACGAGTGTCATTGGATCTTGTAGAGCAGTGAGGATATTAAGGCCGAGTGTCTTCCAACACTCTAAGGTGTTGAATTTCACTATTTCAGAGTTCAGGGTTTGGAGCGGCAAGTGATTTTGGAGTCGCTACATCGTGAACTCCCGGTTCACAAAATTGCGAAACAATCGACACCGTTCATCAAGGAGGACACGTGGCGAGTGGTCTAGGTTCAAGGAAAATCCTAAAAGGTTGTGGATCGTCAATCCAGTGGGATTGTGGTCATCGGTTCAAGATGAAACTGGACCATTGATCTCTCAAGGGGGAGATTTCAGTATTTCGTGGTAGTAGCACCAGGTCACAGGACTGGTCGTATGAAAAATGACTTAAGGGAGGAGCAAAGGAGTCGTTAGGCCCTAGTTTAGGTTTCGGCATTTCGAAGGACAGAGAACAGGAGGAACGC
Source organism: Picea glauca (assembly GCA_000966675.3). NCBI lineage: Eukaryota > Viridiplantae > Streptophyta > Pinopsida > Pinales > Pinaceae > Picea > Picea glauca. The sequence goes on from JZKD02S2084601.1 coordinate 38,558, forward strand.
TTGCATATCAATTCCCTGAATCACGAAAAGCCAATAGCACTTTGACATTAAGCGCACTGTCACATAGTGATGGTCACGTGGACAAAGGCTAAAGTCAATCTAGAATCGTTAATCCTTTTTTGGTGTTTCGACGACCGGGAGTTGGAAGGGCAAGGAGTCTGGGATTTTCAAAGTAATTAGTTCTGCACATTTAATTATGCTTTTAATTGCAAGGCTGGATCTTCATGATTGCTAGAATGGTAGGTATTTTGACTGTCTGCTATGTGCGTGTATAAAGGCATATATTATCATTCTTACTATAGGGAATTCACTTTAACTCCCCATTAACATCTATACTTATTTCCACCTATAAGTATGTACATACCTATATCTTTCTCTAAATATATATAGAGCGATTCACTGTCATAGGTATAGTTTCATCTTGATTCTGGCTTAATAATTGGAAAGCTCAGTTACGTGCTACGGTCATGCACCTTTACTTACAGAAAATATAAACAAGCAAGTATATCTACCTAACTTGGGTCTCATTCTTACACACTAGTAGCTTACACATCAAGCATAGTTAACACGAAGGATCCCATCTTTTTCTCTACAGTTTATGCCATTAAAAAATAGTCTAATTATGAAATTTTGAATACTTAAAGGTGTATGACCTCATAGCAAGCAGAACTCTTAGGAAAAATCACGCTAAAAATATGCTTAATTAGTTTAATACTTTCATATACAATAATTTCTATACTTGTCATGCCCTGTACACAGTGACTTGTAATATGATCTGTGATTTCTATTCTACCTCTATCCTAGATGAAGATCCTTCATCGTTTCTACCAGTCCATTCATTACAGTATTAGAGTTGTTCCTATAAAAAATAATTCCTACTATGTTCCTACAGTTTTGTGGAAAAAACAGAAGTCAATCTGGTTTCGACGATTACAAATGTCGAACACAAAAAAAAACAAAAGACCACGTTATTTTCCAAATCACAAAAATGTGGAAAGACTGTGGGCCCAGCACTTTGAGGTTTTGGGGTTCGGGATTTCATGATTTAAAATGCCAAACACCAACACACAACAACTCTTGAATTGTGAAAATGTCAATGGAATGTGGGACCAGCACTTCGGGTTTTCGGGGTTCAGGATTTTGGGATTTCAAATGCCAAACACCAACACACAACAACTCCCAAATTGCGAAAATGTGAATGGAATGTGGGACCAACACTTCGGGGTTTCGGGGTTCAGGATTTCGCAATTTCAAATGCCAAACACCAACACACAACAACTCCCGAATTGCAAAAATGTGCATGGAATGTGGGACCAACACTTCGGGGTTTTGGGGTTCGAAATTTCAATATGATTCAAGTATTTATGGGAACAAAACATGCCCCTTCGACCTTAGGAAAAATTAAATCAGGGAGGTGATGGTATTTGGTGGCCTACAAGGCTAAGGTGGCCACCTCTTGATAGTGAACCCTCACGTCTTGAAGGGTCAAGACAACCACCGATCTACCATCATAAAGCGGTGAAATGATTACAAACCAACAAGTTTTTCCTATTACAGAAATGGATTATGACACGACAGATTTCTCCCATGGAAGTACTTCAATACAGAATTAACAGATACATATCACCAATATAAATGATTATTAACATAGAGAAGGAGTAGATCAACATATCTGAACCACTTTTATGGGAAGGAAAAGGGAACAACCATGTTCCTCCCAACTGTAGAATAGGTAGCCAAAATTGCGTGCCCAATTCACCCCCTAGCTTGACCATGAATCCATGAGGGAGAATTTGGAAAACTTCTCCTCAACAATGTCCACAATTCCCACAGTTATCTTCTTGCCTCACACTTACTCAGTAGTTCTCATAACATCAAGGAAAATCCATAGTCCCTTTTCTCTGCATACTTGGCAGCATCCTGCCTCCTCACATATGCTATTTATCAATTTTGCCCAGTTATTTTTCCCTCCCTTGGGGATTTTCGCAACTTTCTAAATCCCTGATTTTCAGGGGCTTCCAATGGCCAAATCACTAATTTTCCACTTGTAACAATCATCCTAGGGGTAGTTCCAACATGTTCCCCACTCATGGAGTCATGGTCAGCTAAATTCAACATGGTTGTTCCATTTGTCCTCCTGCAATTAATATAAAATATTTTGCTTTCATATAAGTGTCATAGTCAAATAGTTAGTTGGGTCAAATCAGGTCTCTGCCCAACAGTCATGTTAATTAATTACAATTATTAAATTTGGAATTCGAAATTTCCATAAATGGCAAAAATTTTCCAAATTCGAATTTACTAAAAACGGAATAAATTTCCAATGAATTTAAATTTCAAAAATATTTTATTTTTGGGGATATCACAAAACCCATTCTCCTTCCATCCTCTCTTCTGCCCATGATTTTTCCTTCCTTTCTTTCCTTCCTCCAAAATATTTTGTGGGTCCTGTTGATGGGGCATAAATCCCTTTTACTCAACAACAGTAACCAAACCCACCACTGAGGCCCAATTAAACTTTACAACATTTAATGGTGGAATGGTTCTCCAGATCTTGCGATTCGACCAAATAATTGATGGGATTTACGTTTTCTTGTGAAGGCTTTGTCCTCCAGTTCGGACGTTATTGTTTTTTTGTTTTTCTCTTAGGTAAAACTGATATAAGATAAAGCCGGTATAAACCAACTACGTAAGAAAGTGGGAACCAACTAAACTACTGAATAATAGGTTGATCTTGGGATAACCCTTTACTCTAGCATGCAAGCAATGATCATCTACCACATGCCTAGTACTAATACGTTAACCATGTGAATATTCCAATTACTGACTAAGATACAAATTATCAAAAGAAAACATGCATGTGATAAACAATAGCAAGTAAAATAATTCACTCACCTCTAATCATCAATCACATAATAACACAAAGATTCATTTTCATCATTAAAGAAAGAATTGTAAAATATTGCATCAGATAAATTATCATTAGATTTAATAGCTCTTACTCGTTACTGCATCCATTCATGAGATGGAATAGGAAATAGTTCTTCTCCACATCCAATCATACATGCATTTTATGAAAACATAAACTTGTCTCTGGTCCAAAAGGACTCCTCTATTAAAGGAAGCTCTGAAATAGTTCTTAACAAAACCAAAAATGAGAGTTTCTTGAAGCAACCATCGACCTTTAACTAATCAGTCAATGACCTTATTTATAACATAAAATTCACTAAAAATAACAACTAAAGTGCAGATAAGGAAAACAAAATTCGCCACATGGCATTCTTTCCTATGAGTTTTTCTATGAATCATCTCAAGATATCACTTAAGAGGGTGACTCCTCTCGTACTCCGACCACTTGATGAATAGATCCTCGCAGGTGTTGACATATGGGAGTCTATGATGTTCCATCAGGGCTGAGTAAACCTCTTTGATCTCTACTACATGTGCTCGATATTTGACTATACTGGCACTTAATTGTTGCAACATAGCCCAAGATTTGATCAGGTGTTCCATAAACTATTGCACCTGACCTAGTGTTGTGTCTGTCACCTTTGCCAGTTCTTCGACCCAGGATGAATCTTGCTCAATGTGCGATTTGACTATGTCGTGCAAGTAGATGAAGTTATCGGGTGTACCAAACTTGGGGAATCCGGTATCCTCCATTTCCTTGTTGATTTTGACCCATCTCTTCTCAAACTCATCCCATTTTTCCGAATCTCCTAATGAGGCTCCTATGCCATGTTTTCCCAATACTTGGGGCATCTTTCCAACAATAAAAAATAAAATCCTTTAGAGATTGCATATAAATGAATAGTGGGTAAAATATATGTATGAAGTGTAAGCATGAAAAATCCAAACTGGTACATTCTTGTAAAGCTTGCTAAATCTAGTTATTTCATACTCACGGGATCTCTACAGCTTTCGAATTTCTTTCTTTTCTTATGTTAGTGCCTTGATTTTTCTCTAGTTAGGGTGGGTCTTAGTCGGATTACGTCTGTGTGTAACAACATGAAAGATTGGGTACGGAATAACATGAGAGTCAAATTCAAGCCAGTGGTCAGTTGGCCCTTGGAGTTGGGAAAGGATGTCATAGTTAAACATGTGTTAAGAGTACGAGTCTATCCCAAAAGAGTCGAGTTTTGTCATACGGGAAGTCATTAGGTGCCTCAGATCGAGCCAAGTTTTTTAAACAGAAGTCGTGTTGGAAAGTGCAACAACCATCATCATCTCATCATGAAGGGTGGAAGGATGAAAAATCACAATGCTTGTATCACATACACCTTGCAACTCCTATCGATTGTACCTCACACACCCTGGAACGTACTCGTCACATGGATGTGCCACAAAAAATATTCAGTTTGCTTCAAAACATCCAGTCACCATGAATTCAATGTCTATTATTGGATAAATTGGTAGGTGCAGACACTAACAAATCTCCCTAGATCCACCTGGATCTAGAACAAAACAGGACAGGACACGACTCTTTCTCTAAGTTGTAGTCATTGAATCTGATAATAAGGAGGAATGCGTGACATACCTTAATATCACTTCCTTAGGTCTCTGTTGTTCCTCCTTCGCTCCGGTGCTCTTGTGAAATCAAGTCCAAGACAACACAAACCAACCAAAGTGAAAATAGCAAAGTATATTCAATGTCAACTTATGCATATGATCAAGGAGTTATGCAATAAAATAAGAGTAATTTTATGGGAAAGGGACATGTCGTTGTATTATATTAATTGAAAGTAGAAGATACAACCATATTTCCTTGATGTCGCAAGCTTCCTTTTAGTGAACCTTGGTTCCAACACACACACTTTCTCTGCACTTCCATGAAGAAGATCCAATACCACTTGATAGACCAAATAGGATCTTCAAGCTTCTGTCCAAGTAGGGTTCTTCACACGATTCTTTCACCAATTCTTCATTCAACTTTGCTTAACCTTTTCCATGAGAATCCTTTCAATATATAGGAGAAGGAGAGATGGTTACATGGATGAGGATGATCCCACTAAATCTGAGAAGTCAGTAGGATGCCAACCATATGAATGCCAACTCATTTTCTATAAGACCCCCTTCTAGAACTTTCATGACCTCTTCTCTTTTTCAAGATTAAAAATAGGTATGTACCGTATATATGGAGCAGAATGTGAACAGTTCGCACCCCAAGTGTGGGTTGTCTGAGAATGGGGGATTTTTGCACCCTGTAATAAAGGCAGCCTGCAAACTCACCTTAAAAATGTGTTTTTGGAAGAAGATAGCAGTCACTTTTCTCAGGAAAAAAGTCCTTGTGGGAGCCTAAATACATCACTTGTAGAAACATCACCAGAGTGACCAAAGTAATGTGTAATAGAATGCCCCCCAAAGTATGAGGTTGGAATCTGTGATAACCGAAAGACTTTGTAAACTGCATGTGTGTGTCAGAAACCAGGAGCGCACCTAATCAGAAACCTGTAAACAACCAAGCATCTACAGAATATAATACCAGTTCTGAGGTAGGCATTCCCATGCTCAGATCACAAACGAATGGAATCATAAACGTAAGTCATGGCCACCAATCATACACCGTGGATCCATGCCGTCAAAAGGATACATAGCCACCAGGAATACACCGTGGATCTATGCAAGAAGAATGAAATTAAGACGACATAGCCACATGACATACAAAGTGGATCTATGCACTGACACAAATCATACATACTCCATAGTAGCCTGGATAAAAAATATGAGACCCTGGGTCTTCAATCCTGTCATCCAAAAGTACGAATCTATCCATGCGATTACATGTGTTGAAGTCGAACATGGTAGAAACCACTTGATTACCAGTCATTGATGAAAACCCTTAACAAGTGCGAGGGAAATCACCATTGATGTCAATGACTCCCAAGGTATCGAAGTACAATCTGAATGAATACGAATGAATGAGATGAAGTCGAGCACTCGGTGGAATCTCTCGATCAAGGATCAATGATGTGAAACCCCTATCAAAAGTGAAGAGACCTGCCATTAAGGCATGCAGGTTCCAAGATACTAAATGATTTCTAAGTCTCATTTCTGAATAATGAGTTGGAGTTGACGAAACAAGACTCATCATAGGAGGGCCTTGATGTATCCCCCATCAATGACATGAAATAAGTAACATATTTTGAGGATAAGACAAATTATGAATACGGGTCGAAATAGACACAGGGAAGGCCGACATAGTAAGAATGCACAACTACAGATGACCAAATCAATATAGGGTGTGTTTGAGATTCTCTTGAACATATGAACGACACGACCAAGGACTTGGCAACACCGACTCAAAGATGACCCAAGATATGACCTTGTAGCAAGTCGAATGAGAGACAAATGGATTTCCCAACCCGGATTCAAATGACGAATAGTGGGTGTCATGTTCAAGAGTGACTCTTACTGCCATTAATATGAATACGAAAACACATCCCTTTCCCAAAATTTCCCCCACCATTTCTGGCGAGTACCCCTTTATTTTTACGCAAGCTTGAGGAGGATAACATATGCTTGTTGATGTAAGCTCATCCTTCAGACGAGTCCCTCAGATTATAATTAACGAGCCCTAGGAAGGAGTGTCTCGGTCCCTTTACGGGTCTGTCAATGTTTGTTTAACAAGTCCAAGGATAGAAAACTTGGGTTTTTTTTCATGTTTTGAGAGTCTAAAAAACACTTAAAGAGAAATATCCTAGTTCTTTTTTCGTAAATAAGTTCGATGAGACTGAAAAAGTGATAAACTATCATTCGCCAAATGTTTTCTTCAAATACCTTAACGAGCGTGAAGAGAACAAGATTGCTCGGCAATCTTTTCATTTTCATGGAGCATGAAAAGAGATTAAAGGATACTCCCTTAAGTTCGTCATTTTCTTGTTACCATGACGAGTATGAAAAGATGAGAAAAAGTATACTCAGTTACGTTCTCATATATTTTCGAGCGTGAGAATGAACGAAGACTGAGCTCGAGGTTTTTCCTATAAAAACCCTAAAAAAAATAGTTGCATGTGCAACAAAAAGAAAAAACATTTGTACCCCCATGTTCAAACTTCAAAGTTGCTATAGCTGCAAAAAACCATACTCACAAGGCTATTAAGGCATTGGGTTTTATAAGAAAAAAAATATATATATAAAATATCAATAAAAAATAGTAAAAAGTGAATAAATATGGGTAAAAAGGGATTTTTACCATTTCATTGTGATTTTGCCAAAAACTTGTCGAACATACCTCATTATCCCCCAAACTTCTTCGCTCGATTGTGGGAGGCACAAGCGATTATTCGGTGAACTTTTTCAGCTAAGGAGGTAAGCTCTTGATCCTTCAACTTTTCATGGTTCATTTTTAGTTTTTATTGGCGATTTCTCGGTTTTTGTTGATGGGCGAAATTGATCGTCCATCAACTGGAAGAGAAAGTCTGGTTTGGGGTTGTCTAAATAACCCAAGTCGTTTGGTGTAACTCGTTTTGATGGGTTTAATGGCTTCGTTAGCCAATATAAGAATCCTAAAAGAAATGAATAAAAGAGAGAAATAACTAACTAATTACTAAACACAATATATGTATGTACATACGTTCTAATGTAATTGTAATAGTTGTATTTAAGTGGAAGGTATACAAGTCTCGTTTATTTACATGATTTACAAGATGCAAGTTTTAATCGAAACTTACAAAAATCGATGTGAAAAATGATTGCTTCTAGGAAGCAGATAAAGAAAGCACATAAAAATATTTATTGTTTTTCTTTTATAAATTTAAAGAATCTTGCAAAAAAAAACGTGAATGAAACATGAACATGTGGATAGTCAAAGTTGAACCATACATTCTAGTTTCAATGATATGTAAATGACAGAAAAATATAAAGAAGCTATCATGTTAGTGAATTAGTGAGGTGTATCCAAACATCTACATGAGTGGTGAACATCCAATTGCCATGTCCAAGAGAGAAATATGCAATGAACCTTATGACTATTCTAAATAAATTTAGAACATGTATTGGCAGCTTAGGTTTTAATGATAGAAAAGGAAACACAAACGTAAACCTGTGATCTCATAATTATGCATGATTGCAGCAAGATAAATCTGGAAGCAATCTATTCATTTTATCATTCAATTTAAAACTCAAAGATAAATCTCATTATTTAAATCGAAGATATAATCACAACATTTGTATTTTGATGAAGC
>JZKD02S2084601.1:58964-71326 GCA_000966675.3 Picea glauca
GAATGGTGAAATTTGATATAATGAAAATAAGAAAGGTTTTCCTGGTTAAGAGTTTCAGGTAAAAATCTCTGTGTAATCTGTGTATGAGCCATTGATTAATTTCTGTATTGATTAAGAATCTATATGCATTGCTTTACTTCGCAGGTTTAAAACTTACATATATTAGATATAATCAAAATAACATTCCAAGAGGCGAATTTGTAAATATACCCGTAATAAAGTAGGACTTCGAATAACATAGACATTACTTAGTTGTAGTACCACTAGCTGGGAATCGAGTCATATAACTAGGTGGTGGATACCAAGCAAAATAGCATCAATCAACAATTTGATGATGACACTATATTCTACAATATTGTTGGTCACATGAACAAGGCACACACCTCGCAGACTGATAAGTTCGTTTGTAGGTGCGTAAATTGCCCATGCAGCAGAAGCAAGATTTTGAGTACTACGACTAGCGCCATCAGTGAAGCCAATGTTGGGTATCAAAGAATCTGACATATAGAAACCAAGAACAATGTAAGATAAGTGGTCGGGGGTAGAGACCAAATAATGAAAAAGAATACTAAAGTAACACACAAAAAGTATGATACAATAAAATACAAGCACTCATGCACAAGTGATCTTAGGCATAGTAATTATTTAAGTACAACCCATTGTTGGGTTCACTCAAAGGGATACCATCGTATTCCACCAACTCTTAATATGCTTTCTCTAAAAATTGTTTGATGATATAAGGACCTCGCCACATAGCTTCAAATTTTTGGTCTCCTAGCATATCCCGATCTTGTTCGTAAAAAATAACCAGATCACCTTCGGAGAAAATGCGTGGCCTGACATGTTTGTCATATTGGGATTTGACGCATTTATTTTGGGATTCTATAACCAGGGTGGAATCGCAATGGGTTTTTTCTAATTGCATAAGATACAACAAGCGTTCTTCTTCAGTAGAAGTGTTCGGGAGAAGTTCGACAGCTAGTTTTAAAGAGGTTATCTCACATTCAATCAACAAGATGGCTTATAGACCATAAACTAACTAAAATGGTGTAAACCCAATAGTAGACTTAAAGGATGTTTGGTAAGCCCGCAATGCTGAAAACAACATCATGTGCCAACTCATTTTATGAATCCCTATCATTTTTTGAAGCATGGTAATGAGGACCTTGTTTATTGCTTCAACTTAGCCATTGTCTTGTGAGTAATAGGGTGTTGATTTTTCATGGTGAAGACAAAATTTTTCAGTGAGTTCGGACATCATGAAGTTTCTAAAGTGGCTACCGTGATCAGTAATGATAGCCTGAAGAACACCAAAATGAGCAATGATGTGATTGAATATGAATAATACTGCATTCCTTCCGGTATTGTCGAATTTTGTCATCGCCTCAGCCCATTTTGTAAAATAATCTATGGCTACGATAATGTATCCATGCCCCCTGGTCGAGTGAGGGTGACATGTCATGAAATCGATACCCCATTTCACAAAAGGACCAACGAAGACCATAGGGTGTAGAGGAGCGGGATGTGATCGTATTTTATTGTTGTAGGTTTGGAAAGCGTGGCATTTTTGGATGAAAATTATACAATCGTTGAATAAAGAAGGCCAAAAATACCCTGCCCATAATATTTTATGGGAAGTATCATACCCAGACATGTGACCACCACAGGCTCCAGAATGGCAGACGTTTAGGGCTTTCTCAGCTTCGTCAAACATGAGGCAGCGTCGAAAAACAGAGTCAATCCCATGATGATAAAGAGTATCATTGAGGATAATATATTGACGAGCTTGGTAGCGTATTCGACGGTGGTTAGTGCTAGACAAATTGGGCCAGAAAGTCTAGGTCTAGAGATATATGATGATATCTCCATACCAAAGGTCATTGGAACTAATCAGGAAAAGGGATTCACCATGTAATGAATCAGCTACTACATTTTTCGTCTTAGAGCAGGGAAGGTCGCATACCAACTCGCCAAACACCAAGGATTTATTGGACTTAGTGTGTTTGAATTCTAAGTCAAACTCCTGGAGTATTATGATCAATTTGGAGTATTTTCCCCCTAACAATTGGCGTGTAAGAATGTGTTGCATAGGGTTGCAATTAGAAATCACCGTAGTTTTGCGTAAAAGGATATAATGTCGGAAACGTTGAACAACTTGGACGACTACCAAGACCAGTTTTTCAACATGTAAATATTTGGTTTTGGTAGTCGTGAGAATCTGACTCAAGTAATAGATGACATGTTCATCGTGAGAATCATCATCCTGGATGAGAACCATAGTGATGGCATAGTCCGAGGCTACGAGGTAAATGAAATAATCCTGACTGTAATCAGGTGGGAAGAGTAGAGGGGTACATGTCAAAGACAGTTTCAAAGCTTCAAAATCTTTGTTGGCAGTGGTATCCCATATGAACTCAGAACCTTTCTTAAGCAGTCACGTAAATCCAAAAGTTAGCTCAGCATAGTTCAGGATGAAACGACAAAGAAATTTTTCCTTCCCTTGCAAACTTTGTAACTAGTGAAGTGAGGAAGGAGGAGGTAGATTGACAATCACCTCGACTTTCAACGGATCTACCCTGATCCCTTGACGTGAAACAATAAACCCCAAAAGTCGGTCGGATACTACGCAGAAAACACATTTGTGGGGATTCAAGCATATATGGTAAAACCAACATCAAAGGAAAATGGCATGGAGGTGTATTGGATGATCTACACGACGCATGGAATGAGAGGGTAAGTCATGAAGATATGGCTGCACAATGTGATTTATGTCATGAAAATCATAAGACATAGCACGTTGAAAAGTTGCAACAACATTCTTTAAACCGAATGGGAGTTTTCGATAGGCAAAAGTGACCCAAGGACAAATAAAAGTGGTATTGTATTTGTCCGCTGGTACAATATTGATTTGATTATATATGGATAAACCATCCATCAAAGAGAAGATTTCGCTTCTGGCACAATCGTCGATGATCTGGTCAATGAAGTGGGTAGGAAAATTGTCTTTAGGACAAGCTTTGTTAATGTCCCTATAATCAACGCACACGCAGATTGTGCCTTGTTTCTTGTCGATCGGAACAAGATTGGAAACCCAGTCAGTTAGAGCCACCGGGTAAATGAAGCTATCCTTAAGAAGTTTCTCAACTTCAAGCTTGATAGCGACTACTTTACGTGGGTGGATCGGACGAAGTCGTTGCCAGATGAGTTTAGCATTCGGGTATGTCTTAATCTCATGTATAACAATGTCGAGGTCAATACCTGACATTTCTTCATAGCTCCAGGCGAAGACATCATGAAATTATTGGAAAAGATACTTGTAGGTGACAACTTCATTATGGGAACACGAAGCTCCAATATGCACATTTTCGACAATTTCAAGTTTTATGGATATGTCGAGGGGGATGATGGGTGAGATATTACTTAAGTTCCCTTCATAGAATAGATCATGTGTAGACTCAAGAATGGTAGAAATAACGACAACGGTCGACGGGGTTGAGATCCATTGGTAACCCTCGATGATGTGTTTTTCCAGGAAGAGGATGGAACGATGATGTCCATCGTCCCAAGGGGTGTCTTCCATGGACATAACAGACATAATCATCTTGTCCGTGGGAATAATGATGCAGAATGGATCTAGAGATAAATCATCAAGAGAGAGGGTAGAAGGGGTTGTCGATTGAATGGCTTGATAAGCGGATTCGACTGGACTCAAAGGCATTTCGTCACCATAACGAAGATGATCACTAGGGTTGGGTACCATCCATGGGTCATAAGATGCAGGGGTTTCATGAACAAAGGTGGAGATCATCTTGATCAAGGCGACAAACGAATGTGGAACATCGGGTGGTGGGATGGGGAAAGTACCCATCAACGAGGAATATTTAAGAAGACCCACAATGATGTTCTCGTATCTAGGGGGGGGGTTGCAATGAATGGTACATTGTCGGTACATGCATCGGAGTGAAATAAGGCCAATTGGTCACAGTAACTACTTTTCCTTGATGTGGGAAACGCACGACATGGAAAAGAATTGACACAACTGCATGCATGGAATCGATCTATCTATGGCCAAGTAGAAGGTTGCAATCGAGAGGAGCATCAAAGGCTTCCACTTCAACTTGGACCATTTTTCCTTCTAACGTAATAGGCAACGAAGGGAGGACACCGTAAGGATTAAAACCAGAGCCATTGAAGGATTTGAGCATGTTGTGGGATTCATTCAAAGGAGGAGATCCAATGGCTTTCCAGCGGGTAATAGACATGACACAAGTTGAGGCACCCTCATCAATAACCATTCTACAAATTTTTTTGTCGCAGACAATAACTTGTATTTGGAATGCGAGTTGAGGGGGTAACCTGGGAATGTGATCTTCCAAGTAAAAAATTATTAAATTCATATCTGTAGGGTCGATTCCACCAATAACTTTCAACAACGCCTTCCATTGTATAAGACAACTCTGAAGGACTTCGAGGGCTAACATCACGGACGATGCTTGGGACATATATTCGACAATAATGTAGTTCTAGGCAGCACGTGCATGAGTATTGAAAGCCAATTTTCAAACAACGCCCTTTGGAGGAGGGTGAAGGACTGTATCTAGACTCGGTCGTTCGAGATGAAGAGGATTGTTGGTAGGTGGGTTCGTGGGAGATGGTTGGACCACCAAAGGAGGTATTACCTCAACCTTCTCTTTGGAGGAAGAATACTCTTTGGCTCGAGTGGTGAGTGTGATGTCATTTTTCTTTGAATCATCTGTACACATTAAGATATAGGATGTATTGGAGGGGGAAGGTTGGTCAAGATTGACAAATTGGGCCTGTTGTTGAGGAGGGAAGGGTTGTGAAAATACGGCCGGAGTGGGGGGTTTCGTGGTCCCTTGAAGGAACTTAGTAACCTCAGCTCATCGTGGACAATCCTTAGTGTAGTGATCATCACCACAGATAAGACAAAGGTATCGAGATTTGTGCTTATCCCTATCGTCAACATGTGGTGTTTTGGTTTTCTTAGTTTGTGGATTATTTTTATCCTCCTTGTTCTTACCCTTTCCTTTTTTGTATATATTTTTTCCGGTAGGGGTAGATTGAATAGAGTTTACCTCAGAAGTCTTGTCGGTGGGAGGGGTAGGAGATGAAGCATTTTGAACATTAGAAGAAATGGATTTGGAGTTGTTGCTAGAGGTTTGGATGGAATGAGGTTGGGCATGGAAAGAGCCAATCACACCGTCAGCTGCATGAGAAGCAGCAGGAGTGGTTGGAGTGGAAAAAGTAGAAGGACGAGTTGTGTTAGGGATTAAGTCGTAAAGAGTACCCATTTGTGAGTAAACGAGGTCTAGGTATTGGGAACGATGGATTGCCTATTCTTCTGTGACAACTCCACCCATGGCGATGTCATGAGCAATGTCGTTCATGAATGATTTCGTGAACCACTTTGCCAACAAACTGATCGGGAAGTTCGATTTTGATGAGACGTCGTCTCCATCGCCACTCATGAATGTGATCAGAGATATGAGTGGCTTTGGTTTGTTTAAAAGAAATCAAAATCTTAGTTCCTGTTTCGTAGTGGATCGGTAACTAGTAGTGGGTGAGGAAAGCCATAGCGAGGGTGTTGAAGTCGGTGAAGAAGCCTCATGGTAATTCTATATACCACTTCACAGCAGAACCTGTGAGGGTTCACTGAAAAAGGCGTGAATGAATAGAGTCATCCATCAAGGAGTTGGATGAGAACCAAAGGTGAAAAGTCATTACATGATTGTTCGGGTCCTCCCCTAGTTTACCATCCAATTTAGGGATGTCGGATGGTAGTTTGGCCGGTATGGCAGGCCATTGAGGAGATTGATAGATTAGATCATTTAAAATCCTCGATAGATCCAGGAGGTCTAGGGTGGCTAAGAAAGGTAACTATCTGTTCACATGCAGGTAATGGTGACTTTGGGGAAAGAGTCCCATCGGTAAACCAGTGGGACCATAAGCAGTCTGCATATAATGCGAAGATCCGGGCAGATTCAATTGTTGGTGTGGAGGCAAGTAATTCGTAGGGTTGTACCCTTGAACAATGGCATGGGGTTGAGTGTTTGAGACCCAAATAGGATTAGACATGCCTGGATATGGCTGTCCTGTACTAGGGGGTATGACGAAGTTAGCTTGAGGTTGTTGCCCCCCAGTTGATTAAGGATTATGTTGTATAAGATAATTCCAATACTGGGCCAAGAATGGAGGTATGTTTTTTCCATAGGGTGGGGTCAGTTGGGGTTTCCCTACAATGGGGGATTGCATCCTAATTGATATTTTTCCTGCAAAAGGGGGTTGAGTTTGGCCTCCTTGGTGAAATTGTCCACCAGCAGGAATCTGGTAATTAGGTGTGAAAGAAGGGATGGTGCCACTAGGATCACTGCCTTCGATAGAGGATGGAAGAGGTCCTCTGAAAGGGGGTGGAGGAAGTGTCAAAATGAAACTGGGAATATGGTGCCCAGAAGGAGTGGAACTGCCAGGAGTCCTAGATGAGATTTGTGTAGGAGTGGGAATAGAAGCATTCAACGCATGATATCTAGATGGAAGTGTTGGGGTGAGTTTCAGTGAAAGAATTGTGCCAATGGGGGCTTGGATAGTCGTTGTATTCCTAGTGTGAGGACTCGTAGTATCTGGGACCATTGTGTGATGGACCGTTTGTAGGGGGATAGTCAATATGTGGTCTACTGGTGGAGTGTCTGTACTAGGAAAATAATATGCAGTAGTAAAAGGTATTGTGTCTGGATATAAATTTTTGGGAAGCTCAGGTGCGACAGTGATATCAATGCTTGCTCCTGAGCCAAAGAGATCCCATCTAAAAATGCTAGTAGTTAAAAAAGGATCTTGACCCTCAGGTCCTATGAAAGGTCCAGTTGGTGATCCAGAAGACTGAACAACTAAATCTTTGGAAGAATTCACTCACACAATATGTCTCCCAGATTTGGGAAGAATTCAAAATCCCTCTTGAGAATTGGTAACTCATAACCATTCTAGAGAGTTAGTTCTTTCCACTTGTGGAGTGGAAACGTATTGGACTTCACTCTGTTGAGGAGAGCCCTCCGGTGAGTTGGTAGGAAAGGGTTGAGAACCTTCCATATCTTCTGGGGTTAAGCCTTTCATTCTATGTGAACGGCGTGGAGGGTCGATTGTGATCGAGTTAGAATCTTATGAAAGAAATTATATGGCCAACTTGGGTAAACAAACAACATGCACTAGTAAAATCTAGGAAGCAAAACCAAGCAAACAAGACCTTCTAATTCCGAAGTCACTAGTTGGTAATGAAATTCAACATCGCGACGACGATACAAGAAGGGGTTAGGCTAGGGTGGAAAGGTTATGTTGATGACATGTTTAACGCACTTACACCCTAGTGCAATCTCCCACACATAATCGTGGGTATACCCTCAAAGGAACCCAAGTGAGTCTGGCTAACGTTGATTCCAGGTACCGTGAAGACTTACCCCTTCACAATCACCTTATGTAAGACCCTAAGAAGATAGGATACTAAGGTTACCACTGACAACAATGATGCCTGGGGGAACATTCGACAGTCCGATCCACACACAAGGGCAAGGTATCTAGCCCGAAATTAGCTTGAGAGGCTTCCACTCATCATTGTGGGTATACCTTCAAGTCACCCCCATAATACATGAAATCTCTATATCGATATCGACAAAGCAGGATGAGTAACTCTGTCAATGTCGATGCGACCTCAGGTTTGACCCTTGTGTGAGAAGGGATTCCCAAGACAAAATGATGCAAATGGAATTTAACACTCCTTATCACAATATTTTATTGTGTGTTTTGTGCTTTGGAGAGTGTCTCACTGCCTATTCCAAATCTCTAGCCTAGCTAGTGTTGGTGTAAAAGAGCCCTAGAAAAAGTTACTAGTTGAATTTTAAAATTGCGCGATATTATTAAAGGTTGTTGTTACTCAAAAGGAGATGGAAATGAAACCAATGTTGTGTGAGACTCTAACCCAACAATGCATAAATAAGGATGAATGATACAAATTTTTTGTTCGATGAATCCTATTTACAGGAGGGAAAGAAGATTTTTCTGAAACAATGCAAACTACGATGTATGATCTTCTCTGAAATTCAATATCAAACAATCATGAACAATGCAAATTCTCTATTTGTTGTCTTTTAATACTAGAATGCCAATATTTTTCGAATACAAGGGTGCTTTTAAAAAATAAAATGTCTTTAATTTTTCATTAGAAACCAAACAACATGGATGGAACTAAGAAGAAACAAGCAACCAATGAAAAAGAAATACATAACAAACACCCAAACCAATATTTCAATGAAGATAAAAATAACAAACTGACAAGACTAGTCTCTTCAAATGTACATGGGTAACACTTTTCCAATTAATAAGCAATTGAAAAGGACAATTGATCTCAACTTTTAAAACCAATCAAAGGCTCCTGACCAAACAAGCACTCGGATTTCAAAACCAGAGATTATACCCTTGTTAAGAAAAGGTTAAGAGGTAAAAATTGAGAAAAATGATCAAGACGATCTTTCAATTTTCGAAAATTAATCATTCATGAGATTTGAAGTCAAGAAAAATTCAATCACTGGCCAGAGAATTTCTTCTTAGACACACAAACAAATCTGGGCATCTAAGGACACAAAAGACCTATTCCAAAATTTTCACAAGTGAGTTTGCAGGCTGGGTGTGGGGCACAGTGCGAGAATTAAGGATTCTCGTAGGCTAGACATAGGAAGACTGCGAGAATTTCACACTGAACTGAACACCAAAGTGAAAACTTTAGTGATTCTCGCAGCCTACAGAAGGGTGTAGTACGAGAAGGTCTGTAATTAAGCAAATTTTGGAAAAAAGAAAAAACTTCTGAGGGAATTTATGCATCCAGGGAGTCTGTAATGGTTTCCTTAAGACTCAGAGATTGATTGGGAATGAAAAATGGTAGGTTAGGAGAAAATGGCCAAGAAAAAACCACTAAAATGGGTTGTATCCCCAGTGGAGTCGCCAATTTTGTTATCAGATAAATCGGTAGGTGCAGACACTAACAGATCTTCCTAGATCCACCTAGATCTAGAACAAAACAAGACAGGACATGACTCTTTCCCTAAGTTATAGTCATTGAATATACTAATAAGGAGGAATGAGTGACATACTTTAATATCACTTCCTTAGGTATTTGTTGTTCCTGCTTCTCTCCGATGCTCTTGTGAAATCAATTCCAAGACAACACAAACCAACCAAGTGAAGATAGCAAAGTATATTCAATGTCAACTTATGCATATGATCAAAAAGTTATGTAATAAAATAAGAGTAATTCTATGAGAAAGAGACATGCCATTGTATTATATTAATTGAAAGTAGAAGATACAAATGGATCACCTTGATGTCGCAAGCTTCCTTTCAGTGACCGTTAGTTCCAACACACACACTTTCTTTGCACTTGCATGAAGAATATCCAATACCACTTGATAGACCAAATAGGGTCTTCAAGATTCTATCCAATCAGGGTTCTTCACACGATTATTTCACCAATTCTTCCTTCAATATTGCTCAACCTTTTCCATGAGAATCCTTTCAATATATAGGAGAAGGAGAGATGGTTACATGGATGAGGATGATCCCACTAAATCTGAGGAGTCAGTAGGATGCCAACCATGTGAATGCCAACTCATTTTCTAGAAGATCCCCTTCTAGAACCTTCGTGACCTCTTCTCTTTTTCAATATTAAAAACAAGTTTGCACCCTATCTATGGAGCAGATTGCAAACAGTTCGCACCCTAAGTGTGGGTTGCCTAGGATAATGGGGGATTTTTTCACCCTGTAATAAAGGCAACCTACGAACTCACCTTAAAAATGTGTTTTTGGAAGAAGATAACAGTCACTTTTCTCAGGCAAAAAGTCCTTGTCAGAACCTAAATACATCACCTATAGAAACATCACCAGAGTGACCAAAATCATGTGTAACAGTGTCCCTTAGCACATTTCCACCTACTTCCTACTCTGTTATAAATTTTGGATGTTTTGCATGCATTATACTTACCATCCGAGCTTATGCATTGTTGGTAGTTCATCTCGCAAGCCGAGATTGATCAAGTTTTATGCCTCATTCCCTCGCTAAGTTCCTTGTACAGAAGACAGATATGGGTTCCACCATGGGAACTCCTCAAAACATAAGAAAGGGCACGCGAAGAAGTATAAGTGCCAAGCCTGATCCCCAAAGCGAGTGGGATTCGTTCTTACTCGCAGAGAGAATCCCTAAGGCTTCAAAGGGGGTTTCCTACCTGCGTGTGGAAACAATGATATCACATCGTATGAAGGCTGAAGTGGAAGAAGTTGCATCAGAAGGAAGAATGTTGGAAGACATGCCTCCCCAACAACAGATACCCTAGAAAAGGGGCAGGCCAAGGAAGAACAAGGAAGTTGGGGAAACCCAAGCCCCAAGCAAGTCGTGCGCAAGAATGACTACCAAGGAATTACTTATGCACGCTATTTGACTAGAGCCTGTCGAAGGAACCAGTCAGGAAAGAAGGAGAAGAATGAGGAGAACGTATTCCATGGGCACTAACGTTCGAGAGCTGACTCAACAACTAAAATAGGTACAACTTGCCATTGTCGAACTCTACTAGGAAAATAGAGAATTAAGGTGAAACTTTTCGGCAAAGACTATTGAGGTGTCAACATCACAAGGTCATGAAGGGAATGTGATGTGGCTCAAGAGACAGCTCCGGTAAGCATAGGATACAATTGTGCAGTTGCACGAAGCACAAAGGACGTCGGAAGAACATCCACCGCTATGACAAGACCTGCTGATGACCGAACCAAAAAAGAAAAAAAATGGTTATGAAGCAGTCGTACACCGTTTTTTTCTATTTTGGGAAAGAGGTCATATGAAAGGCCATTGATCAGAGGAAGTCTCATTTCCTAGATTCTAGGGAGAGTATATAGAGAGTCGGGCAGCCCAAGCGACACCTTCGCCTATAAATTTCATGCTTTCAATGTTAAACAGATTGGTTGGCCAAAAAGTGTAGAGAGCGTCTAATGTATGTAATTTGAGCTTGATCATAATCTAGCGCAAAAATACCAAACTTTTATGAAAGGATTCTAGTTGTAATGGTTGGATGTATTGTTTCTTTCCTTTGCATATGTATTTCCTGTGTTCTTTATCCACATATTTTCTTGTCTGATTCAGAACGTATTTTTGATCTTGGGATTCGTTTCATAGTGCCACTTATTCCCGCCATTTAGACAAACTGTGTTTCCTCCCATTTAACTCTAAATTCACCCTCAGTGGTGTTCTGAGTCTCTTTGTGTGTTTTTCTCCCTGCCACATGACGATCTTACACTGGAGACTATTACTTTCCTAGCTGACAAGGTATCGGGGGTTGGCGATTGGGGACAAACCTATCACTAGCTTTCCTGTGGATTAGCTTCCTCAAAAATCCCGATGCCGAAATGTTTCAGAAGTTGGTGATTGGAGAAAAACTTTTAGCGTGGTCTAAATGTTCGTCGCGGTTTGGTATTCTCCATTTTCTCTAAGCGCGTTAGCTATCGGCTATCGGCGACATCATTTCTTTATTTTTTAATGTTTAATCTTTTAGAATTTCACTGAGGCTAAAGGGAATCGATTATCGACGATATCCTTGTGTGATTCTTGTCACGAAAGAAAACTTTCTTTTGTCGATGGTAGTGAATATTGGTGCTCGACGACTATGGTTTTTTCGAGTGATTTTATTTCATCTTTTAATGCCTTCCGATGCCAAATTTGGGTGAATCGGGTGAAATATTTTGGCTTTTGATTCATTATTTAAAGTCAAGCCTTTTAAGTCATGGTTTTTCATAGATTCAAGAAAGATTTGAAATACTTAATGAAAGTCAAGATGATAATCAAAGGCAACATTTTTTCACAATGAAGTCGAATTAGACAGTGCAAAAGATCAAGTGGTACCCAAAATGTGAAATTTGACATAGGATTTTTTAGGGTGTGTTGAGTGCTCAACAGGTCCAATCCCCAATTTTGTGGGTCATGTCAAGAAGTATCCATATGGGTACTCTGCCCATATCCTCATTGACTCTTGAGGAAGACTTCCCAACTACCAATCTGACTGGTAATTTATTTCTCTGGGTCAGAGGATTGTTCTAGGTTTGAACAATTTAAATACAACAGAGTACTAGTCTGGTAGGTTTCATCTCAACCATTATTGGTTCCCCTCACCATCTCTCTCATGCATCATGATCTACCTTGGAAACCCTGTAATGATCCCAGGCCAAATTCTTTCTTGGAATCACTAACTACTACTAATTTATTGAGTTTTTAAGTGCATACAAGATTCATCAACACATGGAGATCACAATATATTCAAGAT
>JZKD02S2084601.1:99854-114939 GCA_000966675.3 Picea glauca
CCATTAATACCCTTATCCCTCCTTTATTACTTTATCCTAATGTATTTACTATGTTATCCCTTGTGGGATACGTAACCTAATTTAATATTATATCTTATTATCCACCATTAATTTAATACTTTATTAATTAATGAATTAATTAATAATTAAATTAATCATTAACCATCATGAACAACTATTTAATAATAATCAATTAGAAATGTTATTTTAAGATATAAATATAGTTTAGCTAATCTTTTAGGATTATATTATTAAATTAATTATACTTAATAATCAAGGGTCGTTACATCTGAGGGCCTTGCTGAAAATATTGGAATTTAATGATGTTCAATTAAATTCATTTTATTTACAAATTTACATGAACTGAAGAACAAACCATGAAAAAAATCAGCAATAATAACCAAGATCACAAGAAGAATAACCATTCATAGAGACACAAGTATAGTAGAAAATGCTAAGACAAAATGACATGTGGAAAACACCTAAATCACCTCGAGTCCTTATTATTCCTTGTCATGATCAAGGAAGGACTATGCTTGGGCCCATTTACCACAATTACACCTTTGTGATAAATGCATCCTATCTCCCTTAGTCTACAGCCCAAACTAGGAGAAGGTCTGTCCAATACTTACTTAGGACATTGTAGCAAAAAGGATTGTTACACATGGCACTTCCATGTGAACTTCTAGAGGTTGCTCCCTCTAGAAACACTAGGGTCAACTCCCCATAGTGTGTGACGTCAAGTTCAACTCCTTGAAATGTCCTCATGTTCTCTCCACAAGGGACGTGTCCTCATGTCCTCTCCACAAGGGATGTGTCCTCATGTTCTCTCCACGAGGAATGTTGGGCTATAAGCCCAAACTCACTTATCCCTTTTCGAATAAGTTTCCTCATAGATCAACTCAAATAAGTCACAGAGGAGTATGATCTTGAGAATGTTTTTCACACATGGAACTCCCATGTGGACTTCTAGAGGCTACTCCCTCTAGAAACAATAAGTTCAACTCCCCATAGTGTGTGACATCAAGGTCAATTCCTTGACATGTCCTCATGTGCTCTCCACAAGGGACGTTGGGATATAAGCCCAAACCCACTTATCCCTTCTTGGATAATTTTCCTTACATATTAAATCAACTCATTCATAGAGGATTATGATCTGGAGAATGTCTCAGGAACATGAAAACATCAACACTCCCTCTTAGTGAGGGATACATTATCTGCCACACCAATTCTGTCATCGAAGTACTCAAACTTCATCCTAGTAAGGGGTTTGGTAAGAACATCAACAACCTAATCATATGTCGGAAGGTATTTCACCATTACTTCCTTCATTTACACCATGTCTCATATGTAATTATACTTGATCTCAATGTGTTCGATTTTTCATGAAACACTAGATTCTTTGATAGCTTCACATAGCTCTGGTTATCACAATGAATAACGGTGGAATCCAACACATGTAAAAATAAATATGCAAGGATCTTGTGAAGCCACACTTCTTTGTGGATTTTCACACTCAATGCAATTTATTATTCTTCTACAGTGCTCAAGGCCACATAAATTGTTTTCCTGCTACACCAGGAAACCATGGAAGATCCCAAAATGAAGCAACACCCGAAGGTTCTCTTCCTGTCCATTGTGCTCCATTCCCAATCAGATTCAGCATATCCCTGCAATATCATTTCAACGTTGGAAGTATATCTCATACCATGTCCAACTATGCCTCATAGGCATCTCAACACATGCTTCGCAACAATCTAGTGTGTTTGTCTCAGTTGACTCATAAACTAGCTAAGTGCACTCACTGCATAGCAAATATTTTGTTTGGTGTTAACCACATACATCAATGATCCAATCAGTTGTCTATACAGGGTTGGATCAATCTTGTTAGAATCAAAAGAAGAAACACTTAGTTTCCTCAGATTCGTCACCATTGGTGTAGCCATGGGCTTACAGTTCAACATCCCAAACTTTTTCAATATCTCAAATGTGTACTTCTCCTGACTCGAGAATATATCATCATTTATATGCCACACCTCTAGTCCTAGGAAGTAGTGCAACATACCAAGGTCCTTCATCTAAAACTTAGAGTCCAACGCATACTTTCATTCAACAATAAGGCTCTCTATAATAGTGAGGAATAAATCATCAATGTAGAGGACTAAAATGAGGGACTCGCCATCAACAGTCTTGTTGTACATGTTGGGATTAACAACACTTTTTTTGAATCCTAGAATCTTCAGGTTTCCATCAATCCTTGCATACCAAGATGGAGGTGCCTTCTTGAGTCCATATAGAGCCTTCTTCAAATTTCACACATGATTCTCCTTCTCATGTATGACGAAACCATCTGGCTACTCAATGTATACTTCTTCCTTAATCTCTCCATTGAGAAAGGTTTTCTTCACATCCATCTGATGTAGTCTCCAACCCATGGATGTTTCAAGGGAAATAATCGTCAGGATATAAGTGTATTCTCCTCCATTATCTGATCTCAACACTTTGATATTCTTTCTGGTCATGTTTTCGACCTATGCTCTATACTCCTGAAATATGGAAAGGACTCCATGCTTGGTCTTCAAGAAGTAAATCCAAGTCTTATGAGAGTGGTCATCAATGAAGATCACATAGTATAGGTATCCACTCAAGGAAGAAACTGCCATGGGTCCACATAAATCTGTATGAACCAAGTCTAAGATTCCCTTGGATCTATTGTCACTACTTGAAAAGGACCCCTTGGAATTCTTGCCAAGAGCACAACCTCTACAAATGCCATTGTGTTCAACATGGATATTTGGAAGGCTTGTCACCATCTTCCCTAGAGAGGGAATATCTCTATAATGTAAATGAGTAAGTATCTTATGCCATAGTTCACTCAAACTGATAGAATCATGTATCAAGGCCTGAACTGGTTAGACAGTCAATCTGTATCTATCCTCTCGAACACCAATCACCAGAGAAGAATCCATACTAGAGTTATTGTTCCATGCAAGAACCTTTCCATCAAAGAAAGAAACCTTCTACCCTTTGTTCTCTAAGGATGAAATAGAGATAAGGTTCCTTCTCATCCTAGGTACAAATAATAAGTCACTCAAATGGAGTCGAGTGCCAAAATCCAATTGTAAGGAAGTGGATCCATCTCCCTTCACAATATATCTGGCATCATCACCAAGTACAACATGCAAACTATATTCTTTCTTGTAAGGTCTCTTCCAACAGAGCCTTCTAAACCATAAATTAAAATAGAGACATGCTAACTTAACCTTAAACCATTCCTTATTCATCAAAATAATCCACTACATATTCAACATATTAAAATTTATGAGAAGATTATAATCAATTTCATAACACAACAAAATAATGAAAATACATACCTCTAACTAATGCTATTGTTGTCCCCAACTTTACTTGATGCACTGCCCAAAACGGTCTAACCATCCAGCCAACTAGGAATAGAGCCTCTCTGACTCCCTAGCTCCAGGATTCCGTAAGGATTCCTGGCCCCTGAGCCCAAAACTCCTAGAAATAGGTTCCCCCTTGTAACAGTCCTTCCACAAGCTTTTCCAGCCAAAATAAATCCCCAATACAGTCTCCTAATATGAAAATAATTCTCCCTGGAAAAAAAAAAAAAAAAAATCCCCTTCTCCCAAGTGTTTTTCCCCCTCATAACCCCCTTCCCCATTCACCGACTCTTCCTTTCATTAAGACTCACCCACCTTATCTCTCCATTCAATGCCAACCGCCTCATCCCTTTCTCCTTAATGGTTCCATCCTTCGATATGTTAAGTTTTCTTTTAATAAATTAAAATTTATTAAACTTAAATTCATTACCCAAATGTTTAATGAGTTAATCAATTAATTAATATACATTAAACAATAAATAATTCAAGACAATTAATTAATTAATTAAACTTAATATACTTTAAACAATTATTTAACTATGACAATTAATTATTTAACTAGGGTTGTTACATACAACCACCCTTTAGGAAACTTCGTCCTGAAGTTAAAGTATTTTATGATACAAGGGAAAAGACACATGGTTCACACATTCATAACAAATAACCGACATTATTAGTAAGTAATCCAAGAAAACTCATACATACTAGTGTACATGTGAAAGAAATGCATGTGTAGCTAGTACATACAAGTCTCGTGCATGTACTAATAACAATAACTATCACATCTATAGTAATTTATGTATGCATCCAATCCATTCAACAAGACTATTCATTTTATAAAAGACAATAACCCAATCAAATGTTTGTGAATTCCCTTAATTACAATAATATAGCTCAACAATTTTATTTAGACAATTGTAGTTTAGTTAAGTAATTATGAATATACATATATACACATTTTCTTTTCAGAAGGAAAAACAATAAATTCCACCATAAGGAAAATCTCCATACAATCTCAACTATTTCTACTCATCATTCCTCCCTAACTTACTTCCATCTTCATTCCTATCCTTCCTTTGCTGGACTATCTTGGAGCATCAACTATATTGGCCTAACTCCAAATAGAACCCGTAAGCAGAAGTGTCACTATCTTGACCAAGCTTCCCTAGCAGGCAACTAACAGTCATCATCACACGTCTAGGGGAGTGTGAGCTAACACTGTCCTCCCATTACTCTAGGTTTCAGAGGATATCCAGTGGGAAATGCCTCCACCCCTCCTAACAGGACCAGGGTCCACACCCTATAATGGAATATATAGTGGCACCATGTTGCTAGGACTTTTGTCATCATTTATTTGGTTTTGGGCTATTTCACCTCCTAAAATCGTGCACTGGTCCACATATCATAGCAATGTATCCAAACCAACATAATTTCACATACAAAAATTCATACCATATTGTTTCTCGGCCAGTGGTCATGACATCCACTTTCATCATCATTATCCCTTGGCTATTTCATAGACCAATAACCTGCAGATTAGTCTGTAACACAAACTCATACATATCTATGCATTATCATCATGTAATTGCATACAACCATAATTTCAATTTGGTATCCGTGTACCAACAACTTTAACATCAAAGTTTTCAAGTTAGAAATAGATCTCATAATATCCCATAATTCAATTAATGACAACCATTCATAAAATTATCATTTACATAATAGATTGCATCATATCCAACATCATTCAAATAACATTTAAACCTTCATAGGATTCGCATTCACATAGTATATCACATCATATCCTTCATCATCAATAACACTTAAACATGCATAGAATTTGCATTCACATAGTACATCACATCATATCCATCATCATCAATAACATTTAAATATTCATAAAATTTACATTCTCACAATATATCGCATCATTATTTAATTATATTTAAACATTCATAAAGGTTCATATGTCTTTAAAAGTTCAAGTGTATCACTTAATAGTTTCATTGTGAATAGAAAATAAAGGTTTTTAGGCCTCAGGTAATCCTAGTTGTCTAAGTCAAAAGGTGATGTTACATACACCCAACCTTCGAGAACATATTCTCGAGGTGGTCAAAAAAGTGAGGGATAATCTCGTTGTAACGTCTCAGTATCCTCCTAAGTAGCAGATCCTGGACTAAACTTGTCCCACTGGACCTTAACTTGGTCTACCATACGGTTCCTAAGCTGTCGGACTCTACGGCCCAATATGCGTAACAGTTCTACTGTGAGGGTTCCCACGTCTGATACCTGCAATTCCTTCCAATTTAGTTTATGTGATTCATTAGCAACATAATGACGTAGAACAAATACATGAAAAAAATTATGAGTTTTATGCAAGTGGGTGGCAGTACAAGACGATAGGCAACAGGTCCAATTTTCTCTTGGATTTTGAATGGTCCTATAAATCGAGGTGACAACTTTGTCCCCTTTCTAAACCAAATGGTACTCTTATTAGGCCTGATACGAATGAAAAATTGATATCCCACTTTATAACTTCGATCAGTCCTGTGTGCATCTGCATAACTTTTCTGTCTATCCTGTGTTTCCTTTAGTCTCTGCCTAATCTGAATCACCTATTCCTCCATATCTTGAATCAATTATGGCCCAATTTTTACTCGGTCTTCTAATCTTTCCCAAATCAATGGTGTTCTACATGGCCTTCCATACAGATCTTCGTAGGGTGGCATTCCAATGGAGCTATGAAAACTGTTATTGTAGGCGAACTCTACTAAAGGTAGGCACTTCTCCCAATGGATTTGATTATCCATGACATACATTATAAGCATGTCTTCCATGACTTGATTTACTCTCTCATTTTTTCCATCTGTTTCAAGATGATAAGTTGTGCTTAATTTCAACTGAGTCCCCAATGCTGACTACAAACTTGTCCAAAACCTACAAGTTAATCTGGAGTCCCTATCTGAAATGGTCTTCTTAGGTATCCCATGCAAAAAGATGACATTACTTACAAACACGTGTGTCACATCAGTGACATCATAAGTGTCTCTAACTAGAATGAAATGAGCACTTTTGGTTAACTTATCAACTATCACAAGAATGGCATTGTGTCTATGAGATGTGAGCGGCAACCCCACTACAAAACCCATAGAGATGACTTCCCACTTGGACATAGGGACATCATGTGGTTGTAGGAGACCTGTTGGGTGATGGTGGTTGGATTTCACTTGTTGATACTCTAGGCACTTGGTAACGAAATGGACTACATCACGCTTCATGCCTATCCAGAAGAAAATCTTCCTCATGTCTGCATACATCTTCTTCACACCCGGATGTGCACAATAAAGTTCTCTATGGGATTCCTTCAGTATGATGCTTCGAATATCCCCAACTTCGAGGAAGTACATCCTTCCTCAATATCTTAATAGTCTGTCTACTTCCAGACTATATCCTTCATACTTTGGATCTAATTGCCTCCCACTCTGGAGGTTTGAAGTAACCTTTAAATACCAACTATCTCCATGGAGTTATGTCAACACACATTCCCTCAGAGTGAATTTTAAAGGTACCAAGGAGAAGACACGTGGCCTCTTACTCAAGGCATCCGTGACCACATTCTCTTTTCCCTTGATATATGAAATACCAAAATCATACTCACTCATGAACTCACTCCATCTCCTTTGCCTGGCACTCAGATCCCTTTGAGTGAAGAGATGTTTTAAACTTTGATGGTCCATTTTGAGCTCAAAGTTTTTCCCTACTAGATAGTGACTCCAATGTTTCAAAGCTAGCATTATAGCTGCCAACTCTAAATCATGAGTAGTGTAAATCTCTTAATTTTTATTCAACTTCCTTGATGCATAAGCTATCACTTCTCCAACCTGCATTAGCACATCCCCCAACCCTTTCTTGGAGGCATCCGTGCAGACTATGAAGTCCTTTTCCATATCCGACACTCGTAGAATTGGCGCACTAGTTAGTAACCTTTTAAGCTCAATGAATGCACTATCACATTCTTCTGTCCATTCATACCTGACCCCCTTGTGTTGCAAAGTGGTGGCGGGTTTCGCTATTTTAGAGAACCCTTCCACAAATATTCAATAATAACCTTCTATCCCCATGAATCTTCTTACCTCATGATCATTTTTTGGCACTAGCCACTCCATAATGGCCTTTACCTTTTCTGGGTCCATAAAGATTCCTTCACCGAAAATTATATGACCTAAATAGTGAATTTCTTTCTGGAAGAAGGAACACTTCGACAACTTTCCATAAAATTTGTTCTCTCTAAGGCAAGACAACACCACTCTCAAGTTTTCCTCATGTTCTCTTTCATAATTGGAATAGATGAGGATATCATCTAGAAATACTTGTACAAAGCGGTCTAAGTACTTCTGGTATACACCATTCATGAGGCTCATGAATACTGTTGGCACATTGTTCAATCCGAAAGGTGCTACAACGAACTCGTAATGCCCAAACCGAGTTTGAAAGGAAGTTTTAGGAATATCACCTTCCTTAATCCTTAACTGGTGATACCCTAATCACAAATCAATCTTTGAGAATATCGATGCTCCTTTCATATGATCAAAAAGATCATCTATTCGTGGAATTGGGTACCAATTTTTCACTGTAGCATAGTTCAAGTCCCTGTAATCTATACACAGTCGTAATGAACCATCCTTCATCTTCACAAAGATTACTGGTGCACCCCAAGGTGAGACACTAGGTCTTACTAGCCCTAAGTCGAGTAGCTCTTTCAACTGCATTTGCAACTCACAAAGTTCTGGTGTTGTCATCCTATACGGAGTCTTGGAAATTGGTTTTGCACTAGGTTTTAGCTCAATAGTAAAATCAATCTCCCTCTCAGGAGGTAACCCTAGAAACTTGCTCAGAAAAACATCTTTAAACTCTGGTAATACTGGGTACTGATCCAAGGAGGGTCCTTTCCTTTCACTCATTGCTTCCACTACATAAAGTCGAAAGCCTTGCCTCATGCACCGTTTAACCTTCATAGTTGAGATAAAGCGTAGAGACACCTTTCTCCGTACACCATTGATGTAGGAGCATCGCAATTACCAAAGCGAGCATGGAGCCAGCACATGTGTTTTTTTTAACACATGACATATTGCTTTGAAAACTTTTGGGGAATGATGTGCCAAACCTTCAATGAATCATTTATGAAGGAGCGCCTTTTGTATATTGTATTGGACCTTGAGCGACATGCTCTCGTCCTTAGTAGATAGGAGGAATTTAATTTAGTTAATGCTAGTAGATAGGATTTTAATTCTAGATTTGATAGCCTAGAGTCCGAGAGGGAAAATGGATATAGACACCCTCATTGTACCAATGTAACATTATGGAAGCATTCAAGAGAAGAGAAGAGCAAGCAGAGAATAGTGTATGAAGAACACCCATGTACAGGCATTTGAATTAATAGAAGAATGTTTTGATTCAAATTCATGGTTTGTGTTGTTTCTCTGTGTATATTATTGATGTGCTCATGAATGTTTGTTTCCTGTCATACATTTTCTTTTATATGTTGTGCATGTGATTTCATGTTTCAAACTGAAGTCTAAAGGGGAGATGGAATGAGTTTCAATTGTTTCTCTATCTGAGCCAGGAGATTCCTGCAAGGTGTGCAGTCAAAAATCATCTGCAAGGAGTGCATTGATGGAGGCTCAGGTAGTTTAACTCTTGTTCTTATTCACCCAGAAGTGGAAGTGGGTTTTTGAAGCCGTGTAAGGAGTGTGCAGGCTGAAGAGGAAGTCTTAGTTGTGAATCTGAGAAGAAAGCAACCGAAGATTGTTGCTGCAGGAGCACGCAGAGTTGAAAGGATTCAACACTCGGGAGTTGTTGAATGTTGGCCACAAGGAGTGCGTGCAAGTCCCTCTGAAAGGATCAGAGTGGGTAAGATCAGGAGGTATAGAACCCTCGAGAAATTGTCAAAGGAGAGCACAAGAATTTTGTGTCGTGAAATGTTCAAGTAAGAGTTGCAAGTGCATGTGCTGGAGGGTAAGTTCTGAGAAGGAATACTTAGTTATTCTCAAGAAGTCTTCAAGGAGGAGAGACCGATGGTCTAGATCTTGTGGAGAGGATTCGCAAAATCCCGTTAGTCATTGGATTTTCCGGAATAGCTACAAGGTTACAGTTACATCCAGAAGTTCGAGCTCAGAAGATTATGAGTCGTTGGATCAACAGTCAATTTCCCGCCAACCGTCAGATTTGGCAAGAGTTGCATCAGGGTTAAGCCCTAGTGAGCAAAGGAGAGTTCCGAGAAGGCATTGGGATATTGGAGGCATCGGGATATTGGAGGCATCAGAGTTTTGAAGGTCGAGAGAACTGAAACCTTTCGAGTCTTGAAACTCCGGAAGAGATCCTAGTCGTTGATCTCAGGGCAGGACACGTGTCAAAGGATCCAAAGGAGTCAGGGTTCGGCATTTCGGGGTTTCTGAAGACAAAGGAATTGTTCCATCAGGAATCGTGATTTCGCGATACCCGATAGGGCGACGAGGAAGTGGTGACGTGGAGGAGTAAGCTCTCATGTGCATCGGGGATCGGTATATTGGGATTCTCGGTGACGAGAAAATCACTGCAGGAGAAGTCACGAAACTCTGAAACGTGATGACCACATAATCACTACATTGGAAGTGGAGAACAGGTGTCACCCCATATCGGGGTTTGGGACTTGGAAGGGTATGTGAACAAGTGCAACGAGAATCGCGATATCGCGATACGCGATTTCCTGATCACCATAAGATTTTGGGCCATAGGCACCAGAGAAAAGGACAGGTGTTGGAAGGTCAAGCCCTCGCAGGGAGTCAACGCCAAAGGGTGTCGGGGATCAGAGGATTGGAGATTCTGAGGACACGGAGTCTATACACTTCGTTCCCACAAAGTCTGAAGCCCCGATACAATGGGTATTGTGGTCACATGGACCGGGATGCCTAGCAGAGAGTGCCATCGGATATCAGGAATCTGAGAATCGAGGAGGTAGGTTCTCGCAACACTGTAGGTGCCGATTTCCTGACAGCAAAAAGTCCCGATAAGGTGGGATAAGTTCAGCGTTGACTGAGACATCGGGAGTTGGGGATCCGTGAGGGGAGTGAATCACGATCTCATAAGTGTCGATTTCCCGACGGGGAAATTCCCGACAGGAGAAGGAAAGAGTTGGTGAGTTTTGATCGGGTTTCGGGGATTTGTGAGACCCGAACCTGTGTTTTCAGGACTCGTGATCTTGTGAAGTCCGATTTCCCGATTTCAAGTAGGGAGATCATAAGGAGTATTCTGTGGGTATTGAAAATTCCCAATAAGGGAGTTGAAGATCATTTTAGTTCTTCGGGCCAAGGGAGGAGAAGGTCCTGTGTAAGCGGACGTGCCCTGGGTGGCGTGCTTGCGTCAGAGTGGTATCAGAGCGAGAAAATTTATTTTCTTTCTGTAGCAGAGAAGAAAAGAAAATCTCACTATGCCGCCGAGGAGAGAAAGACAATCACCCGATCCAAAGGATAGGGAGAACCAGAGAAGAAGAGGGAGACAAGAACAAAATCCAGAAATGGAGAGACAGATACGTGATCTCTGAGCGAGACTAGAAGATATGAAGGCAGGGAAGAGACACACAGCCAGTGCTGGAGATCTAAGTGACTCTGAAGGCGAAGTTGAAGCCGAACAACAAGAAGAAGTTGCAGCCGAAGATGCAGCCAATGAGCGATTAATTAAGGCTATCGCCCGGATGAGTTTGAATACAAAGATGGTTATTCCATCTTATAAAGGGAATCTAGATGCAGAAGAGCTTATAGACTGGATTAGAGCTCTTGACACTTATTTTGATTATAAAGATATCGAATAATATAAGAAGGTTAGGCATGTTGTCACAAGATTGAAGGGTTACACAGCATTATGGTGGGACGAGCTTCAAGCAGATAGACGTTGCAAAGGAAAGCAAAAGATTAAAAGCTGGGATCAAATGATTGCAAAGATGAAGGTAAATTTCATCCCAAGGGATTATCAAATCACACTGTTTAGGAGAATGCAAAACCTGAGACAGAAGCTGATGACAGTGAAGGAGAATACTGAGGAATTCTACAAGCTAAATATCAGAGTAGGTCATCGGGAGAGCGATGATGAGAAAGTTTCCATGTATATGAATGGCTTGAGATATGATATCCAAGACGAGACGAGTATGAAAACCATCCGAATGGTGGAGGATGCGTATCAAATGGCGTTGAAAACTGAAGAGAAGTTGAGCCGTAAGCCAGGACAGCGAGGCCGAGGTAGGAGCCAACCCAAAGGTAAGTCAGTTGCCCAGGATAGGTTCCAGAAATCCAAGGACGACTGGAAGAAGCCTCAGACTAGAATAGAAAGAGGTGGAAGTTCACAATGAGGCCAGCACGCTGAAAAGCAAAGGCAGCATACAGAACAGGGCAGAGGATACGCTGATAATAACACATTCCCTCGTACCATAGGTAGAGGAAGAGGTAGAGGTGGAGTCATCACATGCTTCATGTGTGGAAAGAATGGGCACAAGTCATTTGACTGTCCAGATAAGAAGAAGGATGGAGGAGGAGCTCACATCGCTGAGGCACAGAGGCGAGATGCTGAAGCAGAAGATGCAGAAGACGAAAGGTCATTGATGATGTGTAAAGTTCTCTTAACACCCGAGAAGGAGGTGGAGGACACAGCTCAAAGAAATAGACTTTTCAGAACTGCATGCAAGACCAAAGACAAGGTGTGCAAGGTTATCGTGGACAACGGTAGCACAAATAATCTCGTTTCAATCGAGATGGTGGAGAAACTGGAGCTGGAGACGATTGATCATCCGAGTCCATATAAAGTTTCATGGCTACAGAAGGGACATTAGGTAAGTGTCACTAAACAGTGTTTATTTGAATTTAAAATTGGAGGGTACAACGATAAAATACTCTGTGATGTTATCCCTATGGATGTATGTCATTTATTGTTGGGCAGACCATGGCAATATGACAGGAATGTAGTTCATGATGGGAAGATGAATACATATACTTTGGAGAAGAATGGAAGAACACATATGGTACTTCCAATTAGAGATAAAGAAGTAAAACCAGAAATGAGGAATACTGTACTTCTCATGAGTGGGAAGGAACTTCTTACAAAAGTAAAGAAGAAAAAAGATCCACAATTCTTTGTGGTCAAGAAGCCCAAAATCGTTTTGACCAGCACAAGAGTGGATCACGACCTTGTAAGTGTCAATTTCCCAACGGGGAAATTCCCGACAAGAGCAAGGAAAGTATTGGTGAATTTTCATCGGGTTTCAGGGATTTGTGAGACCCGAACTTGTGATTTCAGGACTCGCGATCTTGTGAAGTCCGATTTCTCAATTTGGAGTAGGGAGATCATAAGGAGTATTCTGTGGGTATTGAAAAATATCGATAAGAGAGTTGAAGAGCATTTTAGTTCTTCGGGCCAAGGGAAGAGAAGGTCCTGTGTGAGCTGATGTGCCCTGGGTGGCACGCTTGTGTCAACCATGGATCTCTATTGGCCTTCCTTCATCGTCAACACAAAGAACCATTTTTGCAAAACAATCTACCATAGCTCGATGGTCTTCTAAACAATCCATTCCAATGATTAGGTCATACGCCCCAAGAGAAGTGATGTATACCTTCAACCTGGTAGCACACACTCCCAGGTATATTAGGCAATTATCAACACTAGGTCCTACCGCTTGTTTTTCCCCTGAAGCCATCTCAACTTGTTTAAAGTCATCATGCTCGTAGGCTTCCAACCCACTCTTTTCTAATGCAGATGGTGAAATGAAACTATTTGTAGCACCAGAATCAAATAAAATTTTAACATTGATATGATTTAGCATACCTAATGACTCCACCACCGTGGATTGATGTTATTCTTGGCGATTATTAACCGCTGTGTAAATCTAGTGGCTGCCACTTTCTCTTCCCATCGGGGCCTTTCCTTCTCTATGCACAAATCCTTCTTGCAACTCTGGGTGGTCACGTTGGTAATGGGGTCCTCCACATCCCCAACATGTAACCTGGGATTGAACTTGTGCATTGCTCTATGACGGTCTCAGAAATGTGTTCCTTACCTTAGAACCCCTACCCCAACTAGCTGCTCCCTGAGATGGTCGTAGACCTGCCTGTGTCATTGGTGATGAACGGGATGCTGCACTCGTTGCCATTGAAATACCTATGGCGACTGTCCTTAGTGTGACTCTATTACCATATGGAGGTGGCCTAGAGATCCCTCCACTAGATAAGGTCCTAGGGGCCTTCCCCACAAATCCAGGATGATGTAGAAAGGTTGATCTCATACCTCCATTAAAGTTCATGTGTTCCTCCGCATAACGTTCATTTTCGACTGCTTCCGCTATTGAAGACAGTTTCCACATCCACACCATGGACCTTATTTTAGGGTTTAACCCATAGACAAATCATTCTTCCTGTCATTGGTCATTATCCATGTATGAAACATATTTGACCAATTCCATAAACCTAATCTCGTATTCTTCTACGGTCCTGTTTCCCTGTACTAGAGCATGAAATGATTCCACCTGTTGTTCCTCATAGTAAGCTGGTAGATAGTTCCTTAGAAACCTCTCCTAAAAACGTTCCCAAGAGATGGTATTTGAGGTAAGGTAATTGCCTCTCTAGGTTTCCCCACCAATTTAGGGCACTGTCTCTCAACTGAAAAACCATTATCTTCATCTTTTATGTGGATGCATAGTCTCTTAAGGCGAAACACCTTGTCATGCCTTCCAACCATGCCTCTTCACGTTCACCGACACAACCCCCGGCAAACTCTGGAAGTTTGATCTTCTCCAGTTCTCTAGTGATGTCTTCGGGTGGAGGTCCTCCCCCTTATTCCCTCGACGCTTCAAGATTACCCATTCTAGATGGTGGGGGCTCCACTTCGATCCCTGCTAGTTGACGCCCCTTTAAAATCTCATTTATGGCCTCCAAAGAGCACCAAATGAGGGCTAATTTTGGTGATGGTGGTGGTGGCATTGGCGGTCCCTGTGACAATGCCCCTCTGCCTCGATTTCCTCGAGTCCTAACCATCCTGTATAATTGGATCTGCATTGACCAAAATTTTGTCATGGTGAGTCTAGGATAATTCACATTTGTGCAACTTAAACTAGAAAACAGGGTTAGGCGTAAGTTTTTTTTACTTGTATGTAAATAGACGTTACTCTCTTTAGGGGAAGTGGCTAGGTTAGGGTTAAAGTGTCTAAGTTTGATGTCTTCACCTAAGAAAACTATTGACCCTCTTGCCTAGTAGTTACATTAGCGCTGTACCCCACTTGCCAAAGTGCATCAGATCCCTTATGTGGTGCTTTCTATTATACCACCTAATATTCTACCCTAATTATTTCTCATAACATGCATCAAACTCTCGCTACTCTTCAAGGACTTTTAACCTTTATAAATTATAAAATTAAACTATTACATTCATTAATAATAGGGATATATATATATGATTAATAACATAGGTTTCAAACCCATTATTAACATTAAAATTTTATAATGTTAATACGTTGTGCACATTATGCTGCCTTGCGGGCTTGGTGCTTGGCTTTGGCTTGGTGCTGGGTTTTGACATTGATAATTTATTACGTGGAAGGTGCTTGGCTCGATGGTTGTGGGAATGGAACTCAGTGCTTGGTTAACTTGGATAATTGGAGATTATACTTC
>JZKD02S2084601.1:114989-139160 GCA_000966675.3 Picea glauca
ATATATGTATGTATGTATGTATGTATGTATGTATGTATGTATGTATGTATGTATGTATTTTGTAAATGCATATACATGGCGTGTTGGTGTTAGGGCTATTTGTCAAGGCACTTGGGCTTAGTGGTGGTCGTGGGTTCAAAACCCATGAACCCCAAAATATTTTTTTTTTAATTTATTTATATATTTTAATAATTAAAATTTTTAAACAAATTTTAAAATTTAAGATTTTTAAACCTAATTTAAACGAAATTTAAAAGAATTAATAAAATAAAAAAATAATTAAAAATAATTAAAATTTTACAATTGAAGTGGGGCATCATGGGTGCATGAGGCCCATGTGCCCGCCTCCCCCATTTCCTGCTTGCCCAAGCTAAATTAATAATAAGAAAAAAAATAACAATTACACAAACCCTAATTGGACCCAAGCCTCAAATTCACTCCTGCGTCCATCGATGGCGCCTCTCTCTCATGGTTCCCCCTTCATTGTACATTCTGGACCTGCAGGTTCCTCACGGATTCTCTTTGGTGGCTTGGCGCTTGCCTCTACGCTACAGTCGATGATCGCCAACACAATGGCAAAGGGAAGAGCCCACGGCCCCAGTTCCAGCCACCATCTCTTCTTCTCGGGGCAATAGGCCCTATGTATCCAGTTTTCATGGAAGTTCTTGTCCTCTTCCAGACCCCGTCCATGACCACGACCACATCTACATCCAAGCCCACAGCCCCATTTTCTCTACATTATTCCTACATGTTGGTAGAAGGGCTCTCGTGCAGCGCTTTGGTTCTTTGTCAAGGCTTGGCTTGTGTGTTGGTTTGTATGTTGTTTTGGTTCTGGATGACCGTAGTGCATAATGGATGACACGCGGGCTCATTTTGGTTCCTCCTTGGTGGCTTGGCACTTGGTTTGACTTACTCTAATGATGTTAACTATGGTTTTTACTGATTTGTGTTGTGTTGTGTTGCTTGGCGCTAGAAATATTGGCTGCTTACTTGGTTTGTTTTTCTTGGCACTAGAAAGCTTAGCCACTTACTGACTTACTCTAATGATGTTAACTATGCCCTCGTGAGCTTGGTGCTTGACGTTCGTGCCTTGGGATTGTGTGTTGTTTCTTTACTTGTGTATTGTGTGGAAGGTTGCGTGGAGTTGGAGCATTGGAGTTGGAGCTTGGCCTTCAGGCCCAAACTTGGTTTTGTATGATTTGGCATGCGACCTGTATGGTGCTTGGGTGCTCGGCTTTGACTGACTTATGTTGTATTGCAGGTGCTTATCCTGGTTCTTTAACTGGAAATTGGGCTCGTGAGGTAATTGGCCCAATATTTTTATTCTTAAATTGTTTTTTGTTTTTATATTTATATTATATGTGTAACAATTGAGCTTGATTTAATATAGATGGGAAAACCCCAATGCCGCAGGATGGAATTCTGAGATGGCATTGAGATGGAATGTTCTTAGCTGAGTTCGATACGCGTTTTGGCACAAGCCCAAGGATTTAGTATTCTGGATGGTTGAAGAATGGTAGGATTTTGCATATTGTTCCAACACAGGGCTCTGGGAGTTCCCCGTTTCTTTTATTTCTCACCCTCTGTTTTATTTTTTGGTTGAGTCCCAGGGACCATTTTATTTGCAAAGGTTAGGGTTGTGTCTTCACAGAGCAGGTCATCTAGGGTTTTCTTAGAATGCGCCCATTCTGGGGCCTCGAACCTGGGTCTATTTCAATGAATTTGATTGAATGGTGCAGCATAGTTTATTACTCTTTATTTCCACTAAGGTAATTTCTCAATCGCTCATTCAATTCGAGGTGAATGAATGTACACGAATATCTCAAGAACCCTGGGGTCTGATGAATATTATCTTTTTTTGAAAATGAAAGAGTATGAGGACTTTTATTAATATTTTTATTATTATGATTATTATTATTATTATTATTATTATGATAAATATAATAGACAAAATACTTATATAAAGAAGATTTTAGATTGAAAATGGGTACTATATTATATTATGGAGGATTTAGTAAAAAAAAAAAAAAATCATTTTCCTTAATATGATTTAGATTTGATTATACATAAACAAAATGGGTTCCTTATTCCTTTTCTTTCACATAATAAAGAGTTTATGTAATCTAAGATTTGCAGGTGAGGACTCCTATAAATCTCATAGGTGTGCAGGTGGCTAAAAAAAAATACAAGTGGTTGCTACACTATCTCTTCTCTCTCTGGGTTCTTCTAGGTAGTTTGCACACTCCTTCAAGGTTCTTCTGGGTAGCCTACTTAGGGTTTTTGGTTTTTTTTGGTTCTATCCAAGGGTTACAAGGGTCATTTATGGGTTACTTTTGGCTACTTTAGGCTTCAATAAGGACTATTTAGTGGTTGTTTAAAATTATGATTATGCATGTCTAACATTCTGTCTCAAAGGTGGGTAGGCCCTGGTCCAAGTTTTTAAACTTGGCTCTGATACCATGTGTAAGGTCTCTTCCAACAAAGCCTTATAAATCATAAATTAAAATAGAGACATGCTAACCTAACCTTAAACCATTCCTTATTCATCAAAATATTCCACTACATATTCAACATATTAAAATTTATGAGCAGATTATAATCAATTTCATAACACAACAGAATAATGAAAATGCATACCTCTAACTGATGCTACTATTGTCCCCAACTCTTCTTGATGAACTGACCAAAACCATCTAACCACCCAGCCAGCTAGGAACATAGCCTCTCTAGCTCCCTAGCTCCAGGATTTCGTAAGGATTCCTGGCCCCCGAGCCCAAAACTCCTAGCAACAGGTTCCCCCTTGTAACAGTCCTTCCACAAGCTTCTCTAGCCAAAATAAATCCCCAATACAATCTCCTAATATGAAAATAATTCTCCCGAAAAAAAAAAAAAAGTCCCCTTCTCCCTAGTGTTTTTCCCCCTCATAACCCCCTTCCCCATTCACCGCCTCTTCCTTTCATTAAGACTCACCCACCTTATCTCTCCATTCAATGCCAACCACCTTATCCCTCCATTCAATGCCAACCACCTTATCCCCTTCTCCTTAATGGTTCCATACTTTGATATGTTAAGTTTTCTTTTATTAAATTAAAATTTATTAAACTTAAATTCATTACCCAAATATTTAATGAGTTAATTAATCAATTAATTAATATACATTAAACAATAAATAATTCAGGACAATTAATTAATTAAACTTAATATACTTTAAACAATTATTTAACTATGACAATTAATTATTTAACTAGGGTTGTTACATTTCTCTACTAAATATGTAAGGTGCTCTCTATATTCAGCCATAGGTATGGAAGCACCACTACTAGTAAACCAAATATCATTACTAGTAGGAACCATACCTAAGAGGGTTGAAATGAAGAAGAAATCTTCACCGTTCATTCTTGCATTCCTTGACTTCCTATGAGGTGGTTCTGAATCAACATTAGTAGTGGAAGAATGTTGCTTTCCTTTCTTCAATGTAGGATATTTTTTCACATAGTGGCCATACTTGTCACATCTGAAGCAATGAATATTTGACATGTCCTTCTTTTTGTGTTATGAAGTTGGTGTTGACTTCCTTCCTTTAAATGTTTTTATGAAACCTCTTATTTTTCCTTTAATTTTCCTTGCATGAGTAGCAAGGGATTGATTTTCATCACATTGGGAACAATCCATGCCTCTATCTGCAAGTTTGGTCTCCTCTTGAGTATAGTATGCCCATAAACAATCAAACTTGGGGAATTTGGATCACCCACTGATACTTTGAATGAATGGATCCCAATGGCTTGGAAGACCATTAAGAGTAATGATGACAAGTTCTCTATTAGAGATTATTTCACCAATAACACCTAGTTGATCTATGATCATTGAAATCTTCATGAAGAAGGTGGAAATTGTATCTGACTTTGTTATATTGAGATTCTGAAGCTGGTGACTCAAGGCAAGTGCTATGTTGGTGTTGTTGCTCACAAACAAATTCTTCAAGGCATCGTACATATGCTTAGTTTTCTTCAATTTGGATATGTGAGGGATTAAATGGTATCTCATATAATATATGATGATCTTTCTTTCTTTTGCATAATTCTTCCTCCATTGAGACTTTCTGCATCATCAATTGATTCTGGTACAACTTCTTCAACATACTTAATTAGGTCACTCTCTTCTAGAGTGATGAGAAATCTAGATTTCCAAGAACTGAAGTTAGTTGTTCCATCAAGCCTATCTTCCACCAAAATGCAATTCACCATGATTGTTAGATGTGTTCATAAACCTTAACCTGAGTTGCATTTGTAGCAAAAAAATAAATTACAGGAAAGGTATGACGAGTTGTTGTAGAAGTTCAATGCATGTGCAATAGTCTTCTTTCAAGAACGTTGCTTTGATACCATGTTGGACTTTAATGTTGTTCAATTACATTCATTTTATTTACAAATTTACATGAACTGAAGCATAAACCATGAACAATAGAAGCAGTAATAACCAATATCATGAGAATAATAACCATGCACAGAGACACAAGTACAGTAGAAAATGATAAGACAAAATGATTATAATAGATTGATATATTATTACAATGATGAGAGTTCCATATATAGAGAACATATGGTGACCATCCATGAAAGTATGTGTCCCTTGGATAATAAGTAACTACTTATTTATTATATATGTTTATATGTTGTATTATAAATATCATGTCATATATATATATATATATATATATATATGGAAAAATGTCTTCCCGATGTTGTCCATGTTGATTAATTGGGTTGTTTGTCATTGATGTGAACCCTTGAAGAAAGTCTAGTAGAGAATTCTGGTTGCACAAAGGTTTGGGTAATGGAACCAAGTTTGTTTGATGGATAATGATATGATTTTAGAGATATTTGCAGGTAAGACTATTCTAGATGGATAGTACATGTCATGCCATTTCCAGTGGTATGTGGAACGTCACATAACTCCTCACGGTTAGATATTTATGGCCATATGAAGTTGGAGAACCCTCACGAGTCCTCTAGAAGCCCCAAAAGGTAAAAGTAGTCAAAGTGTTTGCAAAAGAAATTATTTAAATAATAAAGTTAATGGATAAATCCCTAAAATAAGGAAAGTGGGTTGCTACATGAAAGTATAAATAAGACCCAAGGCTCTCTCATTTAATCATACTTGAACTATTGAATATCATTGAATATCTATTTTGTGAAAGGTTATTTGGACAGGTACTATTGATAGAGAAAAGTGCGGCAAAAAAAGTGCAGTGGAAAAAGTGCAGTAGAAAAAATGCGGTAGGAAAACTATGGAAAAAAAGTGCGACAGAAAAATCGCGGCAGAAAAAGTGCAACAGAAAAATCGGAGCAGAAAAAGTGCGGCAGAAAAATCGCAGCAGAAAAAGTAAGGCAGAAAAATCACGGAAGCAACATGGTTGGGGTCTATTTATGAGATATATGACACATCATGTTTGAGGTATGTTTTGTGAGCTGGGGTTTATCTCTTGAGACGGTATTGCATGTCCAGTATTGTTGCATAT
The DNA here is from genome assembly GCA_000966675.3 of Picea glauca. Lineage (NCBI taxonomy): Eukaryota > Viridiplantae > Streptophyta > Pinopsida > Pinales > Pinaceae > Picea > Picea glauca. Next base: position 120,508 of record JZKD02S2084601.1, read on the forward strand.
ATCATATTTGTTGAGAGTTACAATTGGTATTTTGTTGTTGGTATTTGGCATATGGGTATTGGTCTTTTGGTTGTGATGTGTTGTTGAAGTTGTTGGTTTAGCTTGAGGCTATATAATAGTGAGGTTGTGGCACATGGTTTGATGTAAGGGTTTATGGTATTTGGTTTATGGATAGAGTCATGAATTGTTAGACAAATTTTGATGGTTATATTGGTGTATGTCTTTGGTATATGGTTGAGATACATGTTGGGTACATGGATGAGACAAGTAGTTGATGAGTTGGCACATACATGAGGTGTATATTTGATGAGTTGGCACATACATGAGGTGTATAGTTGATGATGTTAGTACATCTTGATGAGCCAAGGTTGATGCATGGTACATGTTGGTTCAAGTTATTGGTACAGGTTGATTGGTGTAGGTTGATTGGTACATGTTGTTACAGATTATTGGTATAGGTTGACAGTGGTAGTGGTCGATTCAGTGACAGTGACATGTTGTATACATTTGGCATTTATATTTCAAGGTGGTTGGATGGGGAAAGAATAGGTGGTTGTAGCCACCTTCCGGTTGTAGCCGAAGAACTTAGGGGGTTGTAGACTCCTTCTGGTTGTATCCAGAGAATTGAGGAGTTGGAGCTTCCCTTAGGTTGTAGCCTGAGAAACTAGGGGTTTGGAGACTCCTTCCAATTGCAGCTGGAAAACAAAGGAAGTTGGTGCTTCCAATGAATGTAATTCTTCAATACATATAAGAAAAAGAATTATGTGGCTTTCTCTCGCTTTGGGTTTCCACGTAAAAACACTGGTGTATTGTATATGTGTATGATTTTTCATTTGTTCATTGTTTATTTACTTTTCAATTATTGGATGATAATGCTACACCGATATAACACTTGCATTATATGGTTAAAAAGGATTAAATGTCTCTATTACTGATTCACCCCCCCCTCTCATTAATCCAACAATTGGTATCATAATAGGTTCCTTGAGAAATCACTTTAACCACTAAAAGGTAGATCATGGAGAGAAACAACATGTATAAAAATGGAATACCACAGTTTGATGAACAGAAGTATGCATTTTGGATCAGAAGGATGAAAACATATATACAAGCACATGGATTTGAAATTTGGCAATCAATTGTAGATGGATAGAAAGAACCAATAGTTTCGTCGACAAATGAAAGAGAAATAAAGCTCAGCAAAATAATTCCAAATCCACAAATTCACTTATGAATGGTCTTTGTGAATCAGTTTACACCAAATTTATACGTTGTAAATCCGTTAAAGAGATTTGGGACAAGCTTCAAAATATTTATGAAGGAGATTCAAAAGTCAAAGCAACAAAGCTTCAAACTTACAGAGGTCGGTTCGAACAACTAAAGATGATGGAAGATGAGGATACTCCAGCTTACTTCTTGTGAGTCAATGAAATAGTAAATGCAATCATAGGATTGGGAGAAGAAATTAAAGAATCTGTAATTATTCAAAAGGTACTAAGATATCTCCCTATGAGATTTTATCCTAAGATATCAGCACTAGAAGGAAAAGAAGATCTAGACTCAATAAGCATGGATGAACTACATGGAATATTCATAGCATATGAAATGAGAACTGAATAGGAAAATCCAAATATGAAAAAAGAAGCTTTCAAAGAATCCAAAAGGTCAAAGAAAAATGGAAAGAAAAAGGAAAAATAACATAGCAGCAGTAGTGACATCTCAGAAGATGATGAAGAAATAGAAAACTTTGTCAGAAGATTGAACACGGGAACCAACGACGGATATAAAGGTAAGTTTCCTTTGATTTGTTTTAATTGTGATGGTATTATCCATTTTGCTAACAAATGTCCTCATAAGAAAAATAAGAGGAATGATGAAGATTACTCAAACAGAAAACAAACATATAAAGGAAAAAGAACCACAAATGAAGATTTCAAGAAAAGCCTATGCACTAAAGAAGACATCTCATCATCAGATGAAGATGAAGTTAGTGTTAGTGAGATAGAAAGAGTTCTATTCATGGTAGTAGAATACTCTGACAAAGAAAACATCGAAGAAGAATATGAATAGGCCGAAGAAGAATATGAAGAGGTAGCAGTTGACTACCGAGAAGAATCTTTATGTGCCATAGAATTGATAAGAAGAGAAAAGCAGAAAAAAAAGAAGCTACAAGAAGAACTAGACAAGAAAAAAGACACTTAGGAACTAGAACAAATGATCACAAATTTGAAGGTTCAAATAGAAGAAGATAAAAGAGTTGAATAAGCACTCAAAGAACAACTAGAAGAAAGAGACAGGATCATTGGAAATTTGGAAGAAGATATTTTCACATTAAGAAAGGATATTCAAAAGAAAAATATGCAGAATAATTCAAAAGTCTTGGATGACATTATCAACAGTCAAAAACTTCATCATGACAAGTCCGGACTTGGATACAATCAGATAGAAAAGGGATCAAGCTCCAAAACAAGAGAGCAAGAAACATATCCAAAAAGCTATGCAGCAATAATCAAAAAAGATAGGAAGAAATACAAGGAATATTATATCGACACTCCTCCATCGAGAAGATTCATATTTCAGAATCAACAACTGACAGATATGCCTCAGGAAGAAGAAGGATTCAGAAGAGAAACTCCTTTCAGAAGATCTTCAACTCCCATGTATCAAAATATCGTTTTTGGTTTATGTTATGCATGTAATAATTTTGGACATAAAGCTATGAATTGCAGAGCTAATAGTAGGAACATAAACGAATTTGAAATTCATACACAAAAGGGTTATCCAAGAAGGCCTAGTGAAACACAGAGGAGAAGTTACAACAGGTTTGAATCATTGAGCATTGGAGTTGAATTCCACAAGTGTAACAAATTTGGACACATGGCCAAAGATTGCAAAATGACAATTCCTCCTAGAGAACCACAACAGAACAACAATAGTCACAGATAGGAACCTCAGAAGAGAACATGGATAAGAAAGAAGAATTAGTATAGCAATGAAGAATGCACACTCGCACTACAAGCTAAGAAGAATAAATGTGGTTGGTATGTTGACAGTGGTTGTTCAAAACACATGACATGTGATAAAGACAGGTTTATTACATTAATAAAGGAAAGATATGGATTAGTTTTCTTCGAAAATGATGATTCAGCTAAAATCATTGGAAAAGGCACAATCAGAATTGGAAACAAGAATACCAAGGCAGAAAATGTTCTACTAGTAGAAGATATGAAATATAATCTTCTAAGTGTGATTCAAATATGTGACCAAGGTCATAAAGTTACTTTCGATTCACAAAAGTGTGAGATAAGAAAAGAAGGTTCAGGAAAATTGATTGCAACAGCTGCAAGAACTTCAAGCAACATATATGTACTAAGTGAAATTGGAAATGAAAAGTGTTGTCTAGGAAAAGAAGATGAAAGTTGGCTATGGCACAAAATAATGGGTCACATACACTTTGATCACCTTGTCAAATTCAGCAAAAAGGAAGAAGTTAGAGAAATTCCCCAGATTACGAAACCAACCAACACTTTATGAAAGAATTTTCAACAAGGGAAACAAACAAAGACCATGTTTAAATCAAAATAATATTCAACAACGAGGCCACTGGAAATTGTGCATACTGATCTAGTTGGACCAACTACAACAAAGGGTTTAAAAGGTGATAAATGTGTTATGTTATTAGTTGATGATTATACAAGAATGACTACAGTTTTCTTTCTCAAGAATAAGTCAGAAGCTTTTGAAAACTTCAAGGTCTACAAGGAAATGGTTGAAAATGAAATGGATTCAAAAATCAAATGTTTGAGATATGATAATGGAGGAGAGTTCACTTCAAAGGAATTTATGGACTACTACAGTAGGCATGGAATAAAAAGGAAATTCTTCATTGCTAGAACACCTCAACAAAATGGAGTTGTTGAAATAAAGAACATGACAGTACAGGAAATGGTTCGAACAATGTTAATGGATTCCAAATTGACAGATATCTTTTGGACACATGTAGTGCATACAACGGTTCACATTGAAAACAGAGTAATTCTCAAAAAAAACACTGACAAAACTCCCTACGAGCTATGGAAATGAAGACCAACAAATGTGAAGCACTTTAGAGTATTTTTTAAGAAAATGCCACATCAAAAGAGAAGATGGAAGAATGGGAAAGTTTGACTCTCGTGTGGACAAAGGAGTAATTTTTGGTTACTCAAGTACAAGGAAATCATAAAAGTGTTACAATTTGAGGTTGAACAAAGTTGTGGAAAGCATCAATGTAACAATTGATGAAATAGGTGGACGTGAATTAAAGGAAGAAGAAAATGAATCAATGGAACAACTTTACGAAGAAGAAGCAGAAGATGAATAAGAAGTAGAAGGGAAAGATTAAGAGGATCATACAGAAGTAGAAGAGCAAGTTCAACAAGTTCCTCCAAAGACATCTAGAAAACAAGTATAGAAGAATCATCCTTCAGATCATATTATTGAAACAAAGTTGTAGGAGTTGAGACTAGAATAAGAACTCGCTCACCATAACAAACACACCTAACACTCTCATTTACGATTGAACCAAAAAGTTTTGAAGAGGCCAGCAAGGATGAATTTGGGAATAAGGCCATGGATGAAGAATTGGATCAAATCGAGAAGAATGACACTTGGAAATTGGTTCTAAGACCAAAGAATAAGAATGTCATTGACACAAAGTGGGTATTCATAAATAAATTGAATGAAGATGGACATGTTACAAGGAACAAAGCTAGATTGGTATGTAAAGGATACGCAGAGGTTGAAGGAATCGAATTTGAAGAGACATTTGCTCCATTTGCCAGAATGGAAGCAATTTGATTGCTCCTAGATTATGCATGCTCCAAGAATATTAAAATGTATCAGATGGATGTGGAGTCATCTTTTCTGAAAGGGGAACTTGAAGAAGAAGTCTACATTGAACAACCAAAATGATTTCAGTTTCCAAAGAACACGGATTATGTGTAAATTGAAGAAGGCCTTGTATGGTCTAAAACAGGCTCCTAGAGCATGGTACTCTAGACTGGATAAATATCTATAACATGCATGGTTCAGAAAAGGAAGTGCAGACATCAACCTCTGCATCAAGGTAACTCAAGATAGTATTTTATTAATTGAATTTTATGTTGATGATATTATTTTTGGAAGTAATGATGACAGGTTAAGCTAGAAATTTGCAAAGGATATGTACAATGAATTTGAAATTTCATTACTTTGAGAACTATCCTTCTTTCTAGGTCTTCAGATGCATCAAAGAAACCAAGGAATTTTTATTTATCAAACTAAGTATATCAGAGAAATGCTAAAGAGGTTTGGAATGGAAGATTGAAAACCAGTTACCACTCCTATGCAAACTAGTTGCAAGTTGAGCAAAGATGATTATACAAAGTCTACAGAACAGAAGCAATATAGGTCAATGATTGGTATCTTAATATATGTGACAACATCCAGACCAGATGTAATTCAGGCAGTTGGACAAGTGGCACGATTTCAAGCAGCACCAAAGGAATCACATGTATTAGCAGTGAAGAGGATTTTCAAATATCTCAAAGGAACATAAAAGTTTGGATTATGGTATCCAAAAAGAAAGGATTTATCACTTATTTACTACACAAATGCAGATTGGGTAGGTTGCATTGATGGCCAACGAAGCACCAGTGGAGAAATGTTCTACTTGGGTGAGTGTTTAGTATCATGGTTAAGAAAGAAACAATGATCAATATATTTATCTACAGTCGAGGCAGAGTATATTGCAGCAACAACATGTTGTATACAGGTTCCATGGATGAAACAAACTCTGAAAGATATACAGTTTGAGTATGATGAGCCCATTCCAATCTATTGTGATAATAAAAGCACCATCAGTATCTCAAAGAACCTGGTGATGCACTCCAAGACCAAGCACATTCCAATAAAGTATCACTTTCTATGGGAATAGGTTGCAGAGAAGAACATCGGAGTTGAATATGTGGGTACAAAATAACATGTGGCGGTCATCTTTACAAAACCACTTCCACGGGAATCCTTTGAGTATCTTCACCAGAGACTTGGAGTAATTTCTACTCCAAAATAGACTCTTTTGAATGCTTATTTTATATGTCTTATATTTACACGAGGAAGCACCATAAAGAGGATAGTTTAGGTCGGGAGATCAGTTTCAGGAATATTTCAATCCGGGGGAGTATCCCCAAGGACAGTTCAGTTAGGGGGAGAAGTGCTGGATGGAAAGATACATTTTCCATTGATGACAAAGGGGGAGATATTTATCATATGCAGAACATAGAGGCATGGTTCCAAGGGGAGCGATGGTCACAGGAGGAGCATGAGTAATATGACTTCAGTATTGCATGACATGAATTGAGTATTGCATCTGAGTGTTTCCAACAATACCAAAGGGGGGTATTTTTGATTAATTGGGTTGGTTGTCATTGATGTCAACCCTTGAAGAAAGTCTGGTAGTGAATTCGGTAGAACAAAGGTTTGGGTAATGGACCCAAGTTTGTTTGATATATAATGGTATGAGTTTTGATATATTTGCAGGTAAGACTATTCTATATGGATAATACATGTCATGCCATTTGCGGTGGTATGTGGAACGTCACATAACTCCTCATGGTTAGATTTTTATGGCCATGTGAAGTTCGAGAACCCTCATGAGTCTTCTAGAAGCCCCAAAAGGTCAAAGTAGTCAAAGTGTTTGCAAAAGAAATTATTTAAATAATAAATTTAATGGAGAAATCCCTAAAATAAGGAAAGTGGAATGCTACATGAAAGTATAAATAAGAGGCAAGGCTCTCTCATTTAATCACACTTAAACCTATTGAATATCATTGAATATCTATTTTGTGAAAGGTTATTTGGGCAGGTATTATTGATAGAAAAAAGTGTGGTAGGAAAAGTGCAACAGGAAAAGTGTGGCAAGAAAAGTGTGGCAGAAAAATCGGGACATAAAAAGTGAAACATAAAAATCATGGTAGAAAAAGTGTGGCAGAAAAATCACGGTAGAAAAAGTGCGGCAGAAAAATCACGGCAGCAACATGGTTAGGGTCTATATATGAGAGATATGGCACATCTTGTTTGAGGTATGTTTTGTGGGCTAGGGTTTATCTCTTGAGATGATATTGGATGTTCAATATTGCTACATATATCATATTTGTTGAGGGTTACAGTTGGTATTTGGTATATGGGTATTGGTCTTTTGGTTGTGATGTGTTGCTGAAATTGTTGATTTAGCTTGAGGCTACATAACAATGAGGTTGTGGCACATGGTTTGATGTAAGGGTTTATGGTATTTGGTTTATGGATAGAGTCATGAATTGTTAGATAAATTTTGATGGTTATATTGGTGTATGTCTTCGGTATATGGTTGAGGTACATGTTGGGTACATGGTTGAGACAAGTAGTTGATGAGTTGGCACATACATGAGGTGTATAGTTGATGATTTGGCACATAAATGAGGTGTATAGTTTATGATGTTGGTACATACATGGTTGAGACAAGTAGTTGATGAGTTGGCACATACATGAGGTGTATAGTTGATGATTTGGCACATAAATGAGGTGTATATTTTATGATGTTGGTACATATTGATGAGTCAAGGTTGATGCATGGTTGATGCACGGTACATGTTGGTTCAGGTTATTAGTGCAGGCTATTTGGTGCAGGTTGATTGGTACAGGTTGTTACAAGTTATTGGTGTAGGTTGACAGTGGCAGTGGTTGATTCAGTGACAGTGACATGTTGTCTGCATTTGGCATTTATATTCAGGGCAGTTGGACGGGGAAAGGATAGGTGGTTTTATCCACCTTTCGGTTGTAGTCGGAGAACTTAGGGGGTTGTAGCCTCCTTCTGGTTGCATCCAGAGAATTGGGGAGTTGGAACTTCCCTCAAGTTGTAGCCTAAGAAACTAAAGGGTTGGAGCCTCCTTCTAGTTGCGGCTGGAAAACAAAGGAAGTTGGTGCTTCCAATGAATGTAATTATTCAATACATATAAGAAAAAACATTATGTGGTTTTCTCTCGCTTTGGATTTCCATGTAAAAACACTAATGTACTATGTATGTGTATAATTGCTCATTTGTTCATTGTTTATTTACTCTACAATTATTGGATGATAATGTTACACTGACATAACACTTGCATTATATGGTTAAAAAGGATTAAATTTCTCTATTACTGATTCACCCCCCCTCTCAGTCATCCAAGAGTCCAAACATCAACAGAAAAAGGCTATGGGTTTCTCTTGGTCATTTTCATATTTTCTGAAGCGACACAACAACTATTGTATGTACTGATGCAAAAGAAAAAATGAGGAAATCATTATCATAATTCAGGCTAATCAGAACTGGAGACTCTCCCATCGCTTCCTTGATCTACTGGAAAGATTCTTTGGCTTCAGTTGTCCACTTGACTTCATGGTCCTTTTTCAACATGTTAGTAATATGCTTCACCATTTCAGCAAAATTGGGGACAAAGCCTATTTTACGAAATATTGTACTTCTTTCTTATTAATCTTGGGCTACGCAATTTGTTTGATTGCCTCCCTTTCTAGCTCTACCTTCACCCCTTGTTTGGATACTAGATGGCCAAGATGATTTGGATAATATATGTCCAAGAAGAGAACAAAATTTAATTTCTATAAAATATTTGTGTTGTAAATATGGATAGACCATAAACCTGCCATTTATGAATCAAGAAAATAGGAATTTGGTCAAGCTCCCATTATAAAGATTCATGAAAAGTGACAAAGCAAGCCATTATCTATATAGGGCCTCCTCACAAACTTTGAAGTGTTTGGCACAAACTTATGTGAGACTCTTTTCAATTCAAAATCTAGATGAAAATAATGCAGGTCCATTAAATTAACAAGGAAATTATTTATTAACAAAGTCTAATTATAATATTTCTGGAAATATTGTAACCATGAATCTTGTTGCAAACCACAAACATAAATCCCATGGTCAAAACTAACAAAATTTTGGTTGCAATGGTGGAAATCATTATAAATCAATATATTAAAAAGAACTTGTACAACATTATTGATGAACATAAATGTGCATATGTGCCCAAGATGCAAGTACATGCCCCATGAAGGATCGTTCTGCCTAATTCCTTGGTTTTCTCCATATTTTGGCTTACCCCATCTCACGTCAATTTTCCCAACACATGACTCGCTCCAACTCTCCTCAATTTTTCATGGCACTCCACCTTATCACGACTTGCATCTACAAGTATGGGAGTGGGTCCACTTGGTTGAGCTCACTCCCAAGTCTCCCCACTTTGTGTCTATAAAGATGGGGTGCACTCGTCTTTTCCCAGCAACCAAAACTTCCATAGTTTGCCTAATTTCAAGGCGTTCTATCGGTTGGGTGTGTGCGCCTCTTTAGCCTGGGGCTTTACATCTTCCCCCAGCTAAAGTCATTTCCATCCAAACAACATCCTCAAAATATTTTGTTTCCAAAATTGTGCCTCCATCGCGACTAACTCTCATGGAAACCTCAAGTTCTGCTACTGGAAACCCCAAAGTTCCTACGAAGTGAAAAACCCAAATTTCCATAATTCATCCCAACTACACTGCACCCAACTCCACACGATCTGTTTCCTAAGTCAATACAGTCGCTTCACCCAACTCCAAGGATAAAATTCACCCAACTCTGATGCATTATTTCATCGTGATGTTTTTTCCTTGATGCGTCACTGCCTACTACAATTCATTGTTGCTCTCTTCTCTTCAAAAATTCATCTAAGTGTTGAAATCCTCATGGCTCATTGTTTTGATCATACTACAACCACCTCAACCATGCTTCCATACATTGGCATCCCTCATTCCTTGGACTGATTGGGGGTAGCTAGTCTAATCGTCACGCCCAAATCATGAAAATGTACCTTTTCATACCGAAACATAGTCATTTTGTCTACATGTCACTCCATCCAACCTCAAAGACTAAGGAAAATTCCTACTCCTTGCCTTTGGCTGCCAAGTCGCCCCACCAACCTAGTGTGCCATCTTTCATCAAGCTACCTCTCCACAACCTAACACACCCATTGTTTTCTTCACCATGCCAAAGTGAGGTCGCCTCCTACTTCAACTCACTAAGTCACACTCATATAGATTTTTTGTGATGCCCACTTCAAAGGATCCCTACACCACACTACCCTCTTCATGACAATGCATATCTCCAAGTTTGCGATGGAACCTCTTTGTAAGGTGCCCAAGGCCACACTACCTATTTTGTGGAAGCATTCCAATTCTCTATCTTCTCAACAAATGGAGTGTACCCAATAGTTGCCACCAAGACTATTAGCATACATAGTGTCAGGCTTGTCCTCCATGCGCAAGTATCTCAACACCAACTTGACTTCCTCTAGTGTGCATCCCAATTCCTCAAGTACTCATTCTGCATTAAGTTGAAAGTCATATATCCCCATGGATTTCCTACCAAAGTTCACAATGGTTTTAGAGTGACAATCCTCCATCCCCACTTCTTACTCATTGAGTCTAAGTTTGACTTAGTGAGTATCTCCACGCACTAATCCATATCAACACTTACGATTTTTTCCCGGAAGTGAGATGTCCAACCAATATACCTCAACCTCTTTCTAGCTCTACTAGCAAGGAAGTGACTCGAGCTACATCCTCTGTGTGATTTCCTCAAAAAGTGTTGCAAGGGTCGACTTCAACTCATCCTTGCATTCTTGCTTACAACACTGCAGGATTTGCAATCGATTTGTCTTCTCCAGCATAGACTTCATCGATGTCTCCATTGTTGTCAAACTTTGTTCTCTCTAGCCCAATCCTCCCAAGGTCACCATGGCCAAACTCACCCCTTACTATTGTAGCGTGTCACAAGGCCTATATGCACTTCCACTAACTCCCTCGGTCAACTTGATCACAGACATCCTAGGTATTTGTCCAAGCTTCCTCTTCGTCGTCATGGGAATACTTGGAATTTTGGCTTCATCCAAGAACACCAAACAACATGTGCATGGGAGTGGAACTACTTTGGAAAATATGAGAAAATCATTCCCCAAAAAAAATGCATGATCATCCAATGGAACAACCATCAAGTCCCAATTTCAAAACCAACTTCAAACTCTCAAAGGTGTGGAGCGAACCACCCCAATTGTTAGTTCCACTTCTAAGTTGACCATGTTGTACATGATCGTGTTGCTCTCAAGATTATGCTGGAGTGACTTCAAAATCCACTCACTCACAAAGCTATGGGTCATGTCGGTGTCCACCAAAGAAGCCACCTTCACCCATTCATCATTGCATCCACATAGCAAAGCCATTCTTCGTCACCTTGTGAACATTGTCCATGACCTCTATCTTTGAATTCATCTAGACATGCTACCAAACGTCCACCGCTTCCAACATATCCTTTGAAGGTGAAAACATTTGGAATACTTCCACTGTGATGACAAGCTTCTCATTTACCTGCTAAAATTAGTCTTCTTCCAACCATTCCAACTTAGTCTTCATCGGATAGTCTGATGCGAAGTGGTTTTCGTTGCAAAGAAAACACCGACCAAGTCTACCTTTGTGATCAAGCAACTTCTTCCTTGTTGTGATGTCTCATTTTCCTTGGGCATCCTCCTTGTTGAGCGACCTCAACCTTGGCATCTTCCTAGGCTCGGTTCCATACAAAAAGGCCGTCATCTCGTGGTTCCATGATTCCCACTATGAACTAATCTCCCTCATTTTCTCTAGACTTTAGTTCAAGTTTTCATGCTTTCCATACTACTATCCCAGGTTGAGCCTCCTTATGGCACATTCGTGCAACTCTTCTCTACCCGCATGCACCCAAGGTCGACATGTCCCACATATATGTTTTCCTGCTACACTTGAAATTTTTTGGCTAAGACTTGTGGTCGATCCACCGACACGGTCGCTCATCTATCCCAAGACTTTCTACTTTCTTGCAATTCGACCAAGCAACCTTCCCACTCTCTCTTTGTCTGAAGTGCACCTTGGTTACATGGTGTACCAAGGTCTCAAGGCTGCACTCGTCCCAACTCATCATGCCAAGTCTATGGTCATCCATCACTCTGCCTATCCATGAGAATTTAGCTAACAACCCCAACTTCATTCGAACTTCAACTCCGTGATGAGTTATGTTATGAGTTATGTGGTCGTTCTCCTTGTCCAAGTGCTTCGGTTCTCCCACAGACTCTACTCTCTATCTTCACAAGGAGTGTGCCTAGAACTATCCACAAGTTGCAACTTCGTCTGCAACTCGGACTATCAATCAACACCCACTTCTGCCACAAGTTTGATACCAATTGTTCACCAAAGTTTGTGACCAAAATCGTCTCTACGATGAATGAATCCGCTTCACTGAACTGTTCACCAAATCTGCTATGATACCATCTGTCATGAAGGTGATAGTGGTGAAGAGCTTACCGAATTTTCTTCATGATACCATCTGACATGAAGTTGACAGTGGTGAAGAGTTCACTGAATTGTCTTCAAAGTCTACTTTGATAGCATCTATGACGCGCCCACAGTCTTCCTGTGGTCTATACCAACTTGGCCCACCCATGTTGCTTGACACTTGAGGGTGGTGTGGCACCGCGACGGTTCTGACTTGGCAACTTGACAACATGAAGGATGCTTCGTCGAGACTATGTCTCTTCACATAGACCATACCCATACTGTGTTCTAGGCTAGAGTGTGTCACACTGCTCAATGCGACTCACTTGTATACTTAAACAATTTGCGATCACTATCAACACTTAATCATTTAAGCATACAATCGCAAAACATGCAAAACAAAGAGAACACGTGTTACACATACAAGACACAATTTTATACTGCGCGGACGACACCAACGATGCCTAACACCATGCATCTCTTTATTATGCAAAACAAAGTTACAATATAAGCACTACTAACTCAGTTTACTACATGGGCATAGTCACACAACTCGCCTCACCTCACCAAGACAAAGCTCTCATACACAAGTTCACACTCACAACAATCTTCACTTCTACCTCATAGCATGCCTCTTGCGTCAAGACTTTAACGAATCTCCTTGTGCACCCCACTCTTGGCTACTTGTCATCCATCTCAATCTCCTTGTGCACCCCACTCTTGGCTACTTGTCATCCATCTCTTTACATCTCTTTCTCTCCATGAGAAATGTAGTCTACACCCTTTACTTCGAGTGTTGAGTCTGTGTCCCTTAGTGGTATTCGTAGAGTGATCTCTTGTCTCGTTCCATCTGAACTTATCTCTATTGCAGATTTCGTCCATCGACTCAAATTATCGTTGACTTTGCTCCATACCCGTTCAATGGACGAAATCTGCAATCTAGATAAGGATTGCCTCTCGCTCCACCTTCGTCCATATATACGCATCAAGACTCATAAATTACCACATCCGCGCGCCTAGCCGAGTTGTAGGAACAATCATTTAATCAAACTGAAGAGGTTATCGAATTATCAATCACTTTTCTTTTCTAATCCGGCTATTAGTAGATATCAATCACTATTATTTTGTAATGATCTGTTACCTTATAATTTATTTTAGTTTGAGCGAGGGCACAGATTCTACTAGCTTTTGGGGTTTTTTGTTTTTTAATGCAGTGGCGTTGAAATAGGTCAAACTTCAATCACCATTATCTTGTAATGATTTGTTACCTTGTAATTTATTTTAGTTCGAGCGAGGGCACATAATTTTTTTGGTTTTTTTTATAATAATAGTTTATGATGCAGTGGTGCTGAAGTAGGTCAAATTTTAAAGTCCTCAGAATTAGATCGCAACTGGATAGGTGGTGTGTCTACAAACATTATCATGTTCTTGAAGTGCAGAGTGAAGCTAAATGATGGTTTGGGTTGTACGCTCTATTGTGGTAAACATGAGGGGAGCAATGCATGACTATGGATATGAATGAATATTCGCCACATTTGTGCATTCGAAGGTGCCTATCTGTGAATAACCAGAGATCAACAAACATTGTTAGTGCTCTCGAAAGCGGTTTGCTTTGAACTTAGAGGTTTGAGATTATGGTCATTTTGAATGGTTTTGTGCTGTAAATCTATTCACGGAGGCACTGTGATTCTGACTGTGTTCACTGTGATGCATCTTAGGCAAGAGCTTGACAGCCTAGGAAGGTAGGCCTGTTAACACGGAGTAAACTAAGATGTAATTATGTAGAAAGTTAAGCAGAAAGACCTACATTTATTGATAATGGGCACATTTAATAGGTGATTAGTGTTTAATAAGTTTTTTATGGACAGGACTAAATATAGTTAAAATATTCTTGAATAAGACTAAATTACTTTGATAGTTAACTAATTGCCACCACTAAATGATTAACAGAAATTAAAATATTAACACCAAAAAAATGAAGCACAACGATTTAATTACGGGAAAGGCATACACCTATTACCAATGGGCACAATTAATGATCTTTTAATCTTATTTAACCTTAAACCCTAATCTGATGGCTATGCATTGAAGATGCTGGCATATTCTTAGTCGTCCTCCAAAATCAATGGGTCAGATTTATTGTTCATAACTTTCTTGCATTTATCAAGGCTTAACATGTTTACTTTTTCACATTTAAATCATATTAAGAAATTACTATCTAGCCATATAATTGCCACGTTTAATTGATTACCAATAATTAAAATCTATAAAACTTTTTTTCTTGCCACATTTGGATTATTACCAGGGACTGCTTCATCTTCATTGCCACGGATCCCATGTATGTGAATTGTGATACCACGTTCTGCGTGCGTTTATGGAGAGCCGACATGTGAAGAGCGCAAAGTTGGCAGGTGAAGAGCGCAGAGCCATCGTATATTGTCTTTATTAAAATCTATGATTTTGGCTAAATAAATTCGCCATCGTATATTGTGTTTATAGTATTTAATTTGAGATATTTTTCAAAAAAATTTTGCATAACCTTGTATGCTTAATTTTGTTTAATTAAGCTATACAGAATGTTCATGGTTAGTTGAGATATTTTGAGTTAATATCAGAATGAGCATTCTGCAAAATGAGATATCAGAATGAGCATTCTGTATTCCTAAAGCCTATAACTATAGTTTTGCTTAGTTGAGATATTTTGCTTAATTTAAGATATTTTGCTTAATTTTACTTAATTTGAGATATTTTCCAAGGATACTGAAGCAAGCTCTCGATATCTGCAATCGATATGGTTTAATAGCATATCGATATTGATACTGAAGCGAACTCTTGATCGATATGGTTTAAGAAGAGCAGCCAGAAGATATATCAGATTTTATTTACAGTTAAAGGTAGGTTTAATAAATTAAATATGTTTTTGGGCGTTCATCAGCCACATTAATTATGTGGCTGTGCTAGTGTTAGAATTTGAGGTACAATTTATTTTTTTGTAAAATTCAGATAATAATAATATGTAGCAGATTATACTTGAACTTGATTTTTTGGTCTCTAAGATATAGTATAGTAGGTAACTGAGTGTGTTGTTAAGACACTTGCTGATATTAAGTTATTGGTTTTAAACTTGCCGAGACAAAAAATCCAACCATATTAAAAATTAACCTAGTTAAGACAAAAACAAACTATCAAACAAAAAAAATATATAATAAATTATTTAAACTACACATACAATTACAACATTGTTAAAATAATGTTTTTGAAATTCCAACGGCTGTTAAAACTGTGCTGAAATGTTTTTGAAATTCCAACCTTGCTGGGATGAATCGGATAAGTAAATCACAGGGACATGGAAGAGCACCGCTGGCAGATGGTTTTCCAAGACTCCTAGTATAGCTTCTCGCTTTCCGCCTAAAAATTGAATTCCTAATATGAAATCTAACTCTACTCCGTATTAAATTATACCACCGAATTTTCCGTATTAAATTATACCACCGAATTTGGCTGATTGACGCGTCATGCAATCAATTAACAATTTCTAATATATTAAATACAAATTTGTTCCAATTACATTATATCAATAAAATCGTTTCTTATTACATTATATGACGGAGTGGGCATTTTATTAGTTAAATATGTAAAAACCGATGTAATTTAAATATTTTATTAGTTAAATATGTAAAAACAGATGTAATTTTTTTTTTTTTTATTATGAATTGGTTAGTTTTTTTGTTTTTTATAAAATTATTTTAAATGGATGAAATGATGCAATTATAAATATAAAATTGAATTACAATATCTTTAACATCAATATATTTATTTCATTTTATTTTTTGGTTTTTTAGTTGGAATTAAGTGATATAAATTTGCATCAAATTATATTTTTCTGTTATTTAAATTGTATTTTTAAATATTGAAATATAAAAATGAATTTAGCTAGCTCAAAAACTTTTAAGACATTAGAATTATACATAATTAACTACTCAAATTTATAAATCCAACAATTTTTAACTGAATTTTGAGTAAATATATAACCAAAAAAAAAAAAACTTAAAACAATAAAACTACAACTTCATAAATTCAGTATATTTCACTGATAAAATCAAAATGTTAAAATTATTAAGTTTTTTTTTTTAAACTTTGTAATTGATGTTTTTGAAATTCCAACACTATTCAAATACAACGAAATAAATAAACAAGCTGACCCTCCTGCTCAGATTGACTGATTCTAAACCTGACCTACCCACCATGTAAGAGTTAAGGGTCCGCCGAGCAATGCCAATAAACAGGTGGAAAGGGCCCACGACCGCTGGCAAATTGTTTTCAAAGACTTCTAAGGCTGTCGGCCTAAAAAGCAATCCTTAATATTTTTCGTTTTCACATCAAATTAAAGTCTCTGATTTGAAGCATTAACTTTTTTGCATAATAAAATTTCAGTTAGTAATTAAAAAAGTTGATTAATCTGATTAATATAATAATGTGATTAATATCTACTATATTCATTAGATTAATCTGATTAATATAATAACTTGATTAATATCTACTGTATTCATTATAGTTAAAATATTTTATATAGTTAAGGATTTTTTTTTATTGTGGATTATTATTGCTTATTTGGCTACCATGTACCTTTTTACTTTCAGTGGGTGGGTAGAGCATCTTGGATGTAAAACTTTTCAGTCTATGATTCTAATTGAATAACTGCACTGACTTTTTTTATGTTTATGTTTTCCACTTAAGTAAATTTTGATTTGTAGAGATATCTACCTATCCTTTATGTTCTATTTCATTTCAAATCATAGATAAAATAATGTAAAATTAGGGTTATGTTAAGATTATGATTTATACTAAAATTATTTTAAAATTAGGGTTTGTAAATTAAATACAGTATTTCAACGTTCATTCAAACAAATTATGTGGGTTTCATTTCAAATCATAGATAAAATAATGTAAAATTAGAGTTATGTTAAAATTATGATTTATACCAAAATTATCTTAAAATTAGGATTTGTAAATTAAACACAGTATTTCAGCTTTCATTCAACCACTATTATGTGGGTTTCATTTCAAATCATAGATAAAATAATGTAAAATTAGGATTATATTAAGATTATAATTTATACCAAAATTATCTTAAATTAGGGTTTGTAAATTAAATACAGTATTTCAATGTTCATTCAACCATGATTATGTGGGTGTGTTGGTGTGCTATTATCATATCTAAATCTACTCCTTATTAAACTTTAAACTGTATTACCACTTAAGTAAACTTTGGTTTGTAGAGATATCCACCCATCCTTTATACTCTATTTCATTTCAAATCATAGATAAAATAATGTAAAATTAGGGTTATGTTCAGATTATGATTTATACCAAAATTATCTTAAAATTAGGATTTGTAAATTAAATACAGTATTCCAGCTTTCATTCAACCATGATTATGTGGGTTTCATTTCAAATCATAGATAAAATAATGTACATTTAGAGTTATGTTAAGATTATGATTTATACCAAAATTATCTTAAAATTAGGGTTTGTAAATTAAATACAGTATTTCAATGTTCATTCAACCAGATTATGTGAGTTTTATTTCAAATCATAGATAAAATAATGTAAAATTAGAGTTATGTTAAGATTATGATTTAGGCCCCGGATGGGGTGACACGACACACGGGGTCAATGACACATGGACAAGCACTAAGAGACGCTTTAAGTGCAGGTTTAACTGCGGATGGCAGCCACCCACGCATTAGCATTAACGCTGGGGGCTGGCCATCGCAGGGTTCATACGACGACGAAGCTCCCTCGCGCGACCATTTATTTCTCCGGTGAGCTCAAACAGATCATGGATCCAGAAGGACAGATTCTAATGAAGCCTAGTTATGTGCTTGATTATGCGCCCGGACAGAGAGCATTTGTTATGGCACTCGCTCGACCGTTCGTCATTTATGCAATGCACTTTGGTGAGGCCTCCCAGGGCTCTTTGTTCTCGGACTGTTATGAATTTGCTCTTGCTGCGGCTCCTTGTCTGAGACGGTTTGTTAGGGACTTGCAGTTGCTGCTGCTCTTGTCAAAGACTTCCCGTCTTGCGCGGTTCTGGCTCTGTATTGGCGGTTTTTGCTCTGTTTCAATGGTTCAAGAGCGTGCCAGGTCCTGTCGGGGCTCGGCTTGGGACGCCCACAAGGCGCAGCGTTGCAGGAAGAAGCAGCTGGAATGTGCTCTCTCTTTGGCATCCTCAATTCTTCGTAAAAAAGCGCGAGAAGAGCGGC
>JZKD02S2084601.1:152193-164831 GCA_000966675.3 Picea glauca
TTGGCCAATGAGGGGTTGTCACATGGAAGCCTCTCATTGGCTATCCAATGCCACTTGTTAGGAAATGACTCATCCACTTGTCAACATGTAAGTCATCCATCGGATTCCAACTCAGTTGCCCAACCACTATACGATAAGTCCACATGGCACCTTGGGGTGTGGCCACATCACCTATACTAGAGGGATGATTTTAAGGATGAAAATTTATTTTAAAATGTAGAAACCTTGATGAGTCTTACTAATCCTTCATATGCCAACTATTAAATGTTTGGCGATATTTTTATAAAAGAATTCAAATTTCTAAGGATTTCATATAGTTTATGTAAAATTTTGGCAATTTTCAAGGTAAAATAATTATATCCTATAGAATTTGGGCGAATCATTTTTAGAATGGTGAATCTTTTTTTGGGAAAAAACATGGAAAATTATCCCATGAGTGAAATTTAGCCCCTAAAATCATATATTCTATAAGTTTGTTCCATGTGTTACTGTACGGACACGACACATGTTCATTTACCCCTTTGACTTTTGACTTTGACCTCTTATAACTTTTGCATACGAACTTCGTATTACTTTCCATTTACGTTGTTGGAAATATGAAGATGAGATATATACAATGATGTCACTTTCAGGATGATTTGAGAGGGAGAGATTTTGAGCATTTATGGATCCTCTTGGACCTCTATGAGAATTCCTTAGATCCTCCTAGATCACGTCTTCCCACTAAAGAAATTTTGGACCTCCAAAAGTATAGATATTCAACAAATTAGTGATGATAACTCTAACTCACTCTTCCATCTCACTGAAAGGTTCATATTCAGTGACTTAGTGATGAAGCTTCTTCACTCTTCCATCTTGTTGATTCTTTTGGAAATAAGTATTCATCTTGGGTGATCGATATTAGGTACTAGATCAATGCACTTTTCTTTGTTTATCTATAATACAGCTCTGACTCTGGCCTTTGGCACTGTGGCTAATATGATATATAGCTCTGGTTTTGGCTCATAGATTCTCCAACAATAGAATTCATGTTAACTGAATATTTGCAATACCTGTATCATGTATTTCAACATTCACTTCCATCTACTTCTATTGAAGATAGTCCATCTCGGCCAATATGAAACCAAGTCAAATATTTATCTATGCCTTTCACATTTGGACTCTCTGTTCTTACAATGTTGATGTATCTGTAGGAGTCCCTAAATGAATAATTTGTTCATTGTCACTCCTGCCTTGAATAAAAAAAAATATTTTATTGTTATCATATGTACTTGATTTCTTCTATTCAAGGTATATATCTATATGAACATGACAAAGTATTTTTAAAGATGCGTATAGCATGCACCTTTATGTGCCTCTGATTTCTGAAGAGGATCGCTTCTCCTTTAGCATCTCTAGAAATTTTTGCTTTACTTTGACGCTCTTTCCACTTCTAAACCACATTTTCCAACTATTTACATCCTTTTGTGCCTTCTCTTTCAGTTCTTTAGAATCAAGAATGTTTTCTAAGACAATTCGATCCATATGTGTCCCTTTAGTTGATTACAGGACAATATAATTTTCTATATTGTTGTATAAAGGCTTTGAAATATTTTCAATGAGATTCCTCTCACCATAAAACAATATTTATATAGGTGGTTATCAAGAAATCTCTAACGAAATTCCTCTCACTACATAGCAAAGTGTAAGTTGGCTATCTAGAAATATCTCTAATGATATTCCTCTCACTCTTTACATCATACATGGTGGCAATATATAAACTCTCTTACAAAATTCCTCTCACTCATACAAGGTGACAATCTAGAAATTTACAGAGTCTCTCTCACACTTA
Organism: Picea glauca; assembly: GCA_000966675.3. NCBI lineage: Eukaryota > Viridiplantae > Streptophyta > Pinopsida > Pinales > Pinaceae > Picea > Picea glauca. The sequence continues at coordinate 154,025 of JZKD02S2084601.1, forward strand.
TAATTTATAATGATTGAATTACAATCCTTCTAATATACTTTAGGAGATTTACACATATGCAAATAAATTTACAAATATACATATTTACAAAATTTTAAATATGGTTTACTTCATTGACTCATTCTCCCCAGTGTACTTGGAGGAGTCTCGCAACTTTCGACCTCTAACAATGCCTCTGATGTTGATGTTGAATCTGATATTGAATTTGATGCATAATCTAATGCCGAACCCAAGTAACTATTGGACAATTTGTTTTCATTGATTCCAACCCTTAGAGATTGATGTCAACCCTTGGAGAGATCCAAATATGTTGGACAATTTATTAACATTTGTATGATCGAGATTGATGGTGAGTTAGTTGGGTGCATTTAATGTAGTCTACATGTATCCCCAGAGCCGTGGTTATGGGACCCAAAGTTGATTGAGGAATACCAACATGAAGGATAGTGTAATTGCAGGTAAGAATATCATAGATGGATAGTACATGTCTTGTCGTTTTTGGTGATATGCGGTACACCACATGGTTCCTTACAGTTAGGGATATATGGCCTTGTGAAGTTGGAAGCCCCAAAGAATGGTTAAGAATCCCTAGTTGGTTACAAGTCAATGGATGAAAGGGTAAAGTGGTTGCAACAATAAATTTCTATAATCCCTAAGTTTAAGGGAATAAGTTACCAAGAAAAAGTATAAATACTCCTCAAGGAGTCATTCACAAGCATACTCACACACTTACATTGAATATATATCTTGTGAATGTTATGGTCTAGTATTGTGATCTTTTGGCTAGTTTATGATGGATAATTCTGAGGTAGCAAAGCGGGCGAAGTGCGATATTTTTGGGATTGCAAAGGAGGGAGAGAAAATATGAGGAAACCCTAATTAGGTTCATATTATCGATTCATACACTAAGTGTCCTACGAGGCATCCCCGTGGATTTCCTAGAGGTCATCACACAAGGACCCGCATGAAAGAAGTTCTTTGTCTCGTGAGGACAAGACAAAAGTGATAAAAATGTTGGTACCTGGTTTTTGAGGTTAGTGAAGAAGCTATAGGTTTGCATTTGGTGCTTCAGGTCATCTACATGTTACATGTATGCTTTAAAGGTTACTTTATTGGTTATGATATGGTATACACTTGAGAGGTATGTCTTGTTGATGCCACACCTTGGAAAGGTAATGGTACATTGATTAGAAGCACTATTGGCTATCTTGGTATCTAGTTTGGTTACATGTTATGGTGCATATTTGAGGCTTGGTATATTGTGTTACGGGGTTGCATCTTGGTGATATTGAAGATCATGCTTGAGGCTTGTGTTTGGGGGATTTGATATATGACTTGAGGCACATCATTGGATGCATGGTACTTGTTGGTTGAGGTCTACTTGTTGAGATACATTGTTGGTACATATCTTGGTTTAATGGCTTGGTACATGGTATGGTACAAGTGTTGATGTACATGGTTGATGTGCATGGTTGGAACATGGTTATGGTACATGTTGATGTGCATGTACATGGTTAATGCACTTGTTATGGTACATGGTTGGTACATAGTTGATAATACAGGTTTGGTGCATGGTTGATGCACTTGTTATGGTACATGGTTTATGGTATAGGTTGAGGTACAAGTTGATTTATGGTTGATGCATGGTACATGTTGGTACTTGGTTTAGACACATATCTTGTGATGGTATGTGGTGATCTTGGTACATGCTTGGTAGAGTCATGTGGTGGTGATGTTGAGCATATGGTTTGAAATATGATCTTGGTTATCCTGGCATGATTTGCATGCGGATGAGAGTGGATATTATTTCATGGATGAGACAATGTTGGACAGGTTGATAGTGACATGTTGGACACAATGACAGGTTGATGTGACAGAGGCAGTGACAGTGGTAGTGATAGTGATAGTGGCAGTGGTAGCGACAGTGACAATGGTAATGATTTTGATAGTGATGGTTGTTCTACACTTATATTTTAGGGAAGCAGAACGGGGAAAGGAAAGGGGGTTGTATCCTCCTTTTAGTTAGTGTCGACGAGTCAGGGAGTTGGATATTCCTTCAGGTTAAAGCCTAAGAAATAGGTGGTTGTAGCCACATTCTGGTTGGAAATAGAGAACCCAGGGGGTTGTAGCCTCCTTCTGGATGGAGCCAGAGAATTTAGGTAGTTGTAGCTTCCTTCAGGTTGGAGCTTGTAAACAGGGGTTTGTAGCCTCCTTCTAGTTGCAACTGAAGAATTGGGAAGTCGGTGTTTCCTATGAATGAATTCTTGATATATATATATATATATATATATATATATAAGAAAGCATTCTATGGTTTTTTCCCATTTGGGTTTCCACATAAATAATGGTGTATTGTGTTCTTGATGTGATGTTAATGTGGTGTTGCTTATGATTACATGCTTATGATATATATATATATATATATATATATATATATATATATTGAATGAAATCATAGATGAGAAAATGTTGAACATTGTTGATAATTTGAAAGAATATATATTGTGGTTAAAAGTGGTATAAAGTGCTCATATTGATTCGCCCCCCCTCTCAGTATTCCAACAATTGGTATCAAAGACATAGGTTCCTTCACGAAACAGTTTAACCACTGGAAGGAAGATAATGGAGAGACACAATTTGTAAAAGAATGTAATACCACAGTTTGATGGATAGAACTATGCATTCTGGAGAAGAAGGATGAAAACATATGTACAAGCATAGGGATTTGATGTTTGGAAATCAGTAGTAGATGGATATAAAGAACCTACCACTCCTCCAAGAGATAACGATGGAAAAAAACTCAATCAAAAAAATTCTAGGGCTAAAAATGCTATCGTGAATGGTCTAGTTGATTCAATATATGTCAAGGTTATCCATTGTGATTCTACAAAGAAAATATGGGACAAACTTCAAATTTTTTATGAATGGGATGCTAAAGTAAAGGTGGACAAGCTTCAAACTTATTGAGGTCAATTTGAACAGTTGAATATGAGGGAAGATGAAAACATTGCAGCTTACTTTTTACGAGTTGATGAAACAATGAATGCAATTAAATGATTGGGAGAAGAAGTTGATGAATCTATAATTGTTCAAAAAGTATTGAGATATCTTCCAATGAGATTTGATCCTAAGATTTCAGCACTAGAAGAAAGAGAAGATATGAGTACGATAAGTATGAATGAGATACATGGAATATTTACATCTTATGAAATGAGAACAGTACAGGAAAATCCATCCATAGAAGAAGAATATTTTAAAGCATCCAAAAGGACAAAGAAGAAAAAGCCCAAATGAAAGAAAAATTGCAGTTGTAGTGATGATTCAGATGAGGATTAAGAAATGGCCAACTTTGTAAAGAAGTTGAATAAAGGAACCGTCATGTACAAAGGTATGTTTCCCTTAAAAGGTTTTAATTGTGGTAAAATTGGTCATTTTGAAAATAAGAGTCCTTATGCTAAGAAGTCAGATAGTGATGAAGAGGAAGATCCCAAGAAAGAAAAGAAATATCAAAAGGGAAGTAAGAAAGATAAAAGGAAAATCTTCAAGAAAATATCTACTCAATAAAGGATAGTTCTTCATCTAATGAATATGATGAAAGAGACAATGAATCAGAGAGAGTACTCTTTATGGCTACTAAAAATAAGAAAAACAATGAAGAAAGTGAAGCGGATCTTGCGGTAAAATTAATCAGATCCTTAAATGAGATGAAGAAATAAAGGAAGAAAAACAAATCATTCAAAGAAGAAAACATCTATTTGAAAATGCAACATGAAAAAGGAAAGAGAAAGGAAGAATTAGTGCAGATCCAAATGATAAAGAAAGAAAAGGAGTGTGAGAATATTAAAAAGGAAATCATGCAATTGAGAGTTGAAGTCAACAAGCTCAGTAAGAACTTGAAAAGTTCTCAAGTGTTAGAAAACATTCTCAATAGTAAAAGGTCATACAATGGCAAATCTGGAATAGGATGCAAGAATGTTCATTTTTAGGAAGGTTCAATCTCCATGACGAAAGCAATAGAACAAAGGAGTTATACAAAAGTTCTCAAAGGAAGGAATCATGGTAAAAAAGAATCAGAAAGAAATGAATACAGTAGACTTTATACATTCAAGCAGTAAATAATATTCAATCATTGTGAAATAAACAACCAAAGAGAAGACTTTGATCAACCGATGATGGATTTCAGAACGACTACACCACAAAGAAGATCATTCACTCCCGGGTGTGTAGATTTATTTTATGGTCATTGTTTTAATTGTACTAACTTTGGACATAAAGTTGTATAATGCAATGCTTATGAAAGAAATGATCAGGAAAGAAATTCTTGTGTGGCTCCACATAACATTGAATGTTACAAATGCCACAATTAAGGACACATCTATCGAAATTATAGAAGTGTGATAAAGCCTCCCATGAAAGAAAATACTAATGATATATACAAGAGGGCTTGGAGAATAAATGAAAGAAAAGAAGAGCAGGTAAATGAAGAACATGTCCAAGGAATTGCACTTACAGGATTTGCAGTAGCACAAGAGCATAATGAATTTATAGGCAATGAAGAAAGTGTCATAATTCAGGCAGAGGATGATGAAGAAGACGCCAAAACTCAAGATGATGACAAAATTCAGAAATAAGATGAAAAGGAAGATGTCTCCATAGACGAAGAGGAATATTAGTCTGCATCAGAGCATGTATTGTTTTGATTCATATAGCTTGGAAACTCCCAATAAATATGAATATTAAATAGGGGGAGTTGGTGTCGTGGCTAATACAAATCAGAGAACTATCCTTTAAGTAGGTTGAAGTATTTGCAGAGACAGATTCAGAGAATTCACATAGAATAAGTATAGAATGATAGATTGATTGATTGAGGAAGAATTTTTCCCACACGAGTGTCGGTTGGCAGTTACACATGAAGAAGTTTATGATTGTATTTAGGCAGGGATATATTCAATACAGGTTGTTCTAGGCATACAAATTTTGGTTTGCAGATAGAGAAGACTAGTTTCCACATTTGATATGTCATGATCAGTTGCATCCATATAATACAATGACAGGTGGGTGAGCATTGTGGATAGTTGAGTAGCAGAGTTATGGACAAATTTGTGACATATGGATAGATATGGATTCATGAGATGCTTAGTAGGTACATAAATCATGGGTCAGATAAAATCCTTAGCAGTGTATTTACAATTGGAATCAGTGGAATCAATTAGGATTAGTTGGTTACAGAAAGGAAAGCAGTGAAATGCATAATAGAATAGGGAAAGAGAAACCATCATCAGAATATATATCATCAAAAGAAAATCATTGAACAATATGGTCAAGTAAACATGACAAGTGAATAAAGAAATCAAGTAATGCATTATTTTTATATATGTCGGTGAATTTCAAGAGGAAGTACCAATGGAAAATAAGAAGCACTAGAAGAGAGGAAAGGAAACATATACAGGTATCCCTACATTGATCTACATCTTAGTCAAGGGTAGAGAAATCATCAAAGAAAGATATCCAGGCAGGAAGATCAGTAACATGCAAACAGGGGGAGACACATCGACATGGGGAGTTACCTTTTTTTTAAAAAGGAAAGAAATAACAAAGGCATGGTAATGAAGAGAAAGAACAGATTCATGAATATGGGGGGAGCATCCCCAAGGAGAGATACCACTTTCCATTGATGTCAAAGGGATAGATTAAGAAAAATTGATGAGGAGAAATGGTCATAGGGGGGGCATGAGGGTTGGAGCATCAATGTTGCCATCAACGTTGGTGTTTCCATCAATGCCAAAGGGGGAGATTATTGGACATTTGGTTTTCACTCATGTCAACCCTTAGATATTGATGTCAACACTTGGAGAGGTTCAGAGATTTTGGACAGTTGATTGAAATTTGTATGATCGATATTGATGGTGAGTTATTTGGGTGCATTTGATGTACTCTGTATGTAGCCCCAGAGGTGTGGTTATGGTACCCAAAGTTGATTGAGGAATAATGACATGAAGGATAGTGTAATTATAGGTAAGAATATCATATATGGATAGTACACATTGCTATGTTTTCGATGATGTGTGATACACCACGTGGTTCATCACGGTTAGGGAGATATGGCCTTATGAAGTTAGAAGCCCCAAAGAATGGTCAAGAAGCCCCAAAGAATGGTCAAGAAGCCCTAGTTGGTTACAAGTCAATGAATGAAAGGGTAAAGTGGTTGCAACAAGAAATATATAGAAGCCCTAAGTTTAAAGGAAGAGGTTACCTAGCAAAAGTATAGATACCCCTCAAGGAATCATTCACAAGCACACTCACACACTTACATTGAATATCTATCTTCTGAATGTTATGGTCTAGTATTGTGATATTTTGGCTAGTTTGCGACAAAGAATTATGAGGTAATGAAGCGGGTGAACTGCAGGATTTTGAGGATTGCAGAGGAGAGTGGGAAAATATGAGGAAAACCTAATTAGGGTCATCCCCGTGCGTCAGAAACTAAGTTTCCTGTAAGGCATGCCCACGGGTTCCTAGAGGTTTTCATGCGAGGACCCACATGAAAAAAAGTCTTTGTCTCGTGAGGACAAGATAGAAGTGAGAAAAATGTTGGTACCTAGTTTTCAAGGTCAATGAAGAAGATACAAGTACATATCTGGTGTTTTAGGTCATCTACAGGTTACATGTATGATTTAAAGGTCACTTCATTAGGTATGACATGGTATACACTTGAGAGGTATGTCTTTTTTATGGTACACCTTTGAAAGGTAATGGTACATTGATTAGAAGCACTATTGGCTATCTTGGTATATGGTTTGGTTACATGTTATGGTGCATATTTGAGGCTTGGTATATTTTTTTATGAGGTTGCATATTGGTGATATTGAGGAGCATGCTTGAGGCATGTGTTTGTGGGATTTTGTATCTTACTTGAGGCACATCATTGGATGCATGGTACTTGATGGTTGAAGTCGACTTGTTGAGATACATTGTTGGTACATATTTTGGTTTATTGGCTTGGTACATGCTATGGTACAAGTCTTGATGTACATGGTTGATGTGCATGGCTGGCACATGGTTATGGTACATGTTGATGTGATTGTTATGGTACATGGTTGGTACATGGTTGATGATACAATTTTGGTGCATGGTTGATGCAATTGTTATGGTACATGGTTGATGGTACAGGTTGAGGTACAACTTGATGCATGGTACATGTTGGTACTTGGTTGAGACACATATCTTGTGATGGTATGTGGTGATATTGGTACATGATTGGTAGAGGCATGTGGTGGTGACATTGAGCATATGGTTTGAGATATGCTCTTGGTGATCTTGGCATGAGTTGCATGTGGATGAGAGTGGATATGATTTCATGGATGAGACAGTGATAGGTTGGACAGGTTGAAAGTGACAGGTTGGACGCAGTGATAGGTTTATGTGATAGAGGTAGTGACAATGGCAGTGACAATGACAATGGTAGTGGTAGTGGAACTGATAGTGGCAGTGATTTTGGTAGTGACAGTTGGTCTACACTTATATTTCATGGCGGAAGGAAGGGGAAAGGAAAGGGGGTTTTAGTATCCTTTTGATTGGTGTTGGAGAATCAAGGAGTTAGAGATTCCTTTAAGTTGGAGCCTGAGAACTAGGTGGTTGTAGCCACCTCCTAGTTGGAGCCAAAGAACCCAAGGGGTTGTAGCCTCATTCTTGTTGGAGCCAGAGAATTTAGGGACTTTTATATTCCTTCACGTTGGAGCCTGTAAATAGGGTGTTGTAGCCTCCTTTCAGTTGTATCTAGAGAATTGGGAAATTGGTGCTTCCTATGAATGAATTCCTGATATATATAAGAAAACATTTTGTGGTTTTCTCCCATTTGGGTTTACACGTAAATACTGGTGTACTGTGTTCTTGATGTGATTTTTATGTGATGTTGCTTATGATTACATGCTTATGATATATATATACAATCATATATGATACATTGATGATAAACTATTGAACATTGTTGATAAAGTGAAAGAATATTTTGTGGTTAAAAGTGGTATAAATTGCTCCTATTAATTCACCCCCCCTCTCAGTATTCCAATAGTAATCATTAGACCAAACTGTTGGTATTCCCAGTAACCTGTATAACCTATCTTTATGAATACCAAGTATTATTTCTATGTCTAGGGTAGCTTTCCTTGAATACACAAGTACTTGGCCATTCTAGAATGTGACTGCATAGATGTCATCCTCAAATGTTGCAACTGAGCGCAGGTGTACCTGTAATTTTGGAGCATACAACATATGTTCAATTCCTAGAAATCCTCCCAACTCAAGATGGAATCTTGCATATCCATACCCCCTTATTGATTGCATGTTGTTGGTTCTAGATCACACAAAGAAATATTTGTTAGATTATGAGAAATTAAAAAATATTGATCTGATCTCAGTCATGTGGTGAGATGATCTTCTTCCCATGAACCATTCTTAGATTTCTTCATATATCACTTTGCCAAGACCATCCATCAGGAAGTATTATTTCCCAATCCTTTTAGTAAGACCATTGACTTCATCTAAAGTTGATGCTTGTCTTATCGCAAGTGTCTTCACATATTTTATGTTCATCTTCAGACATAAGTGCAGGTAAAGTGTCCAACACTTCTCAATCTGGTGTCCACTCTTACCACAATAAGAGCAGATTATTTTGTTCCATGATCCCTTCTTATCATTCCTAATTTTCCTATGACTTGAGAAATGATATGCCTTTTTCTTAAATGGATTTACTTTCACAAATTATCTTCTTCAATATTTCTCCACATCATGGCTACTAGTTCCACAAGAAGCACATGGATTACTAGACCATTTAGTAGTGGGAAAAGTCTTCATTCCTTCTCTTGTAGCATGCACATCTTTCCCTAGATATTATTTTCACATGTTACCCTTCTCTGGACTAGAGGGTCAGGCCAATTTATGATGTAGGACTTCTTTATTTGAAGTTCTCTTTGCTTCAAATACCCTTGAGAACTCCCCATATTGATGGGACAAAGAATAATATGAATAGTCTTCTTTCTCGATCATGTTCTTTGAGGGAGATAGTACCAGAGAGACTATCTCATTCTCTACTTGTCCAACTTTATTGATTGATGGTTCCATATGAAACTTTCTCTCTAGTTCATGAAAAATACTCATGCGGAAATCTTCATGACATAATAGTCAAGATTGCAGCCTTTTCTTCTCTTCCTTAAGAGTCTGCAAATGCATTCTTAACTCAAAATTATCTCTCTAGATTTATCGATTAATGTTCTTCCGCAACCTCGATTTCATAAGAACTTTACTCATCTTTCTTTCTTGAAAATAGCCTTCAAGATATTCACTAGCTGAACTCTTGGATATCATGTCATATCAACAACTTGCAACACACGCAAAAACTAGCTATGATACCAACTTGATTCGAAAATTCTTAGACACCATTAATTGCTTTACATATATACACGCGGTATCTAACTAGATCTATAATAATTTATTGATCGTATTGGGGTGGTTTGGATAATTCTGATGATGTACTTTTTACGTAGAATCTCATAAATTGAAGATTATCTTGCTTGATGATGGTGAGATGACACAAAATAAAATAAAATAACTCAAATTATATATTTTTGTTTCATCTTTAAGTTCCATTCAATCTAATGAAAACTTCATTCTCCATTTCAAGTATCAAAATCACATGTAAAATGACTTGCATATGTCAATTTAATGGATTCTCTTAAATTCCATTACTCAAAACAAGAAAATAACTTCACCATTGAAATTCTTGCAAAATTTTGAAACTTTTGACTATAAAGTCGACCAATTTCCAAACTAGCTCAATTTCACGCTCTTTGGCACGTTAAACAATGCATTAAATGATCATTAATGACAAATTGAGAAAAATGTTTTACAAATGATCTCAAATCACAAAAATACCTCATATTCATGAGCCTTGTGAAAAATCATTCAGAAATGATATAAAATACTTGAAATTTCATCAAGGTACCATCGACATGCTTTACGGTGCAACACAAACTAAGCTTGTACTTTTCACGTACTTCAATGCATATGTACGGTCTCAAAAACCATGCCCTGTATCGAAAATCCATGTATTCCTTGCCTCGATATCCATTATGTCTCATACTGTGCATAAGGATGTGTGTAGGAGTGTTGATATCTGTGCTCATTAAATAGGCTCGAGCTTCCAACTCCCTATCCACAACTTGGGCAACTTAATATTAAGTTTGGAGGGAATCTCGTAATAAATGCATTGGTTAAAACCTCCTGCTAAAATAACGTAGGTCGTGGGTTCCATCCGCTTCCATGGCATATTCGTTGGTTATTTTTACATATGGTTATATATGTTATAACCATATGTTATATATGGTTATAACATATATTAATGTATGTGGGTTTTAAATCCGTTGCATATCTGTTACATGGTATATGATATATACCATATATAATATTTAAACTCGTCGCATGTGGTTCAACTCCCCCTAGAATGGAATGATCATGTGATATATAATTGACCAAGGGATGGGGGCTATCCCTCGACCCCTTTTCCCCCCCAAACAAACTTTAATACAGATATATATATATATATATATATATATATATATAGCAGTAGTCTAAACATTCCACATTTTGGAAGTTTTTCGATGACTTTTTCTATTTGTGTTTGCTCGAAATCTGGTGAGGAATGGTTGGATCTATATGATTTGAGTGGCTAAGTTTGCATAATCCAAGTGCGTCTGGGGTTTTTCATCACACTGAATCCATTTATGCATTCAAAAATGCATTTTAAACAACA
>JZKD02S2084601.1:217925-230880 GCA_000966675.3 Picea glauca
TTTAATCACTTAGTGAGAGGTGTAAGCTTTGGGGAAGTTGTTTAAGAGGTTTTTTCTTAAGCAAGGAACTGAATATGAACCAGGGAACATGAAAAATTGATGCCCCACCCCTAAAAAGACTATTTAGGGGTTGGGTGTGTTACAAAATTCATCATCAGAAGAGTATGTCATATCATCCTCAGGCCAATGGGATAGTATAAGCTTCTAATACAATTGTAGAGAATTATTTGACAAATATCTTCAATGTAGGGAGAAATTATTGGGACTTAAGGGTTCCTGCAGTATTATGGGCATATAGGACTACAAGAAAAAAGTTGATATGATTCACACCTTTTAGGTTGGTCTATGGCCAAGAAGCAGTAATTCCAATGGATTTTACTGTACCTAGCCTGAGCATTGTAGCGATTACTGATCTCTTGGATTTTGGAGCAGTAGAGGAGAGATTATCATATTTTTTACAGCTTGAGCAAGATTGATTTGTCGTAGGATTCCATCAACAAGTTCAGAAGGCGAGAGAGAAGGCATCACATGATATCCACATTAAACAGGAAAATTTCCAAGTGGAAGACTTATTATTACTCTATTATAGTAAGTTCATGCAACATCAAGGAAATTTTTGAATGCATTGGTTAGGACCATATGTGATTCATCATGTGACGGAGGCAGGTGTTGTGCAGTTGGAAATCTTGAATGGATAATTCCTTAGAGGAATGGTGAATGTAAGTTGGCTAAAACTCTATAGATATGGTCGATTGTCTGTGCAAGAACACATGTATCATAGTAGTTGTACTATAGTAGGGAGGTAAAATAAAGAAAACAAACAAAATTTAGAAAAAGGAAGAAAACAAATAAAAAGGGGAAAAACAAGAAGAAATACAAAGGTAGACAGGAAGATGTATCTCACATAAAAAGGGGAGTATCACACAAATAACATAAAAAACATAGAGGTAGTTAAGTGTGTGAAAAATTCAAGCATGAAACAGGACCATTATGTGCATTTAAGCACATAAATGACAAATAAAAATAAGTAATGATGAAATGTAATGGAGATTCGAGTCATAAGTAGAAGGCACCACCGAGGATCGAGACAGACTGGTAGATCGAAGGAAAAATCTGGTGAATGATTTGGCATTAATGCCATAGTAAGGAAAGTATTGATTTCAGACTCTGATTGGATTCAACACTTATGTTGGGTGTGAAATCAATTACACAGCTATTAAAGGGTTATAAAAGTGCATAAGGGCCTAACAGGGAAGGTTATTTACATTTGCTAAGAGTTGTGAGCATGTAGAGCGAACCAAAGACAAACCAGAGGTGAACCACAGTTGAACCAAAACAATCACATACCAATTACTGAAATCAGTTGCTGAGAAAAATGGCACCACCAAAAGTTGGGGCACCACCAACCACAACACGCAAGTAAACAAAAAGACCACTGATTGTACCAGTGTTCGTGGAAACACCTAGAGGTTCAACCTCATAGAAAATATTTCGCAGGGACTATATACCTCCAAGAAAGGACACTGCACAACATGTTATATTACCTACAGATGGAAACTACCTTTTGATCACACCGAAAATACCACATGGTGTCATTGTTGAAGGGGACATGCTAGGAAAGAATGCTTCCTTGAAGTTTTCATACCACAACATAACGGATGAACATAAGTTTCCCGATATGGAATGAGAGAAATATTTGTGTTCCAAAAGTGTACTAGGCACAGGTTCAATCCTTATTGAACCACAGAGTTGGGTGATAGGACTACAGAAATCAGGAATATTGAATCTTCTAGAGATCCCACATTTTGGTTAAAGTTTGGAAATAAACGCTTGTGTCAAAAGGTTACTAAGTTGCATACATAGATGAAATTGGTGGCTACATCCACCAGTATCTATTGACATGTAACTAATTATGTGGAAAAGAGGCTTGTTGAAAGTAGGAGAGGATACGACAACATTATTCACAAACAAGGAAAGGGAGAAATAACTATCAGAAACTATGAAGGATAAGTTCCACACCTTCAGAGAGAAGTGGGATTTGGATGTTGCAAACATAAGTGACGATGTTGTATGATTTATGATGCATGTATTGGCCTACAAATTACTAATAAAATTCTACAAGGATGAGGTGTTTTCTGCAGTGATTGCAGCTGTGGAAAAGTGTACAGAGGGGGTCCAAATTAATTGGGCCACATTTATGGAGAATCAGTTTTTGGTAGACTGCATAGAATCCCGAGAGAAGGGAATGGAATTTAATTATTCCTAGATTCTAATTTTGATTGCAATAGTTGGATGGAAGTATCCTACAATCACCAATGTTTGAAAACAACCATGATATGTAATGTAGTTGCATGGTATGCAAACCTGTGGCATATGACAAACAAGAGCAGACAAATAGATAACAATGTCACATTATATGTCTACTTTGACACAATCAAGCACATAATATCACACACATCATGCTTCGTCTCCCAAACTGTAGATACTTACCGAGATATTGAATGCTTCAAAGAAGGGATGCACCACATGTACATCCAAGCCAAAAGTTACACTACATGTCAGTGGTTGCCAACAAGCTACCAGTTGACAGCAGATGATGTATGTCTTATCACCAATGACTAGGAGGAATACTGAAAGGTTCCAAGGGAGCAAACAAAGCACACTAAGAAAGAATAAGAACAAAAAAATGAAGAGGAAGAATCAATCGAGGGACAGGGTAATGAGAAACACAATGGAATAGGGAATACATTGAAGACAGGACCATCAGTAGAAGATGCGCAACAAACAATTCTAAAAGTATGGGTAAACCGAAAATACAAGTGGAAGTGTCCATCTATAGCTAGGTGAAAAAACATGAAGGACCACAAAGTACCTCTTATCTATACTCTAACATATGATGATATGGATAGAATCGGATACCAGTTGTAGGATGTCATAGAGGAGGTAATTGAATAAGCATCACAGAAACAAGATGAACAACACTAGAAAGTGCATGACCAGTTGATGATGATATACAAAATATTGGATACATTGAGAATAGCACCAAAGAGAGTCTCAGGTGAAGGACCATCAACGATCCTGATTGAGGAAGCAAGGACTACCACTCCATTCCTGTCAAATTTAGCTGAAGGGTGCTAAATGTTGGATATCACGTAAGATACAGTCGTGTTCCCGATGCAATAATTCCAAGATCATGTGAAAGCACTAAGTCATATGAAATTATCCATTTCTCGGATTCCTATAACAGTATTTTAGAGATTTTGTATCGATATTATACAGGAGATAAGTCTCTGTGTAGAGTTAGTGTGCATAGAGTTGACCAAGGTGACAAATGTGAAGGCATAAATATAGAAAAAGTATACAATTGCTATGCAAGAGAAGAGAGAAGTTCAAGAAAAGGTTGAAAGATAATTGAAGGAGAAGAATGAGGTCGAGGAAAAGACTGAGAAATTGGAACAGTGGATACAAATGACCATCAAAAATCTCTATAAGGAGATCCCAAAATTAAAAATGGTGGTAGAGGCCACAATGGAAGAATAGGTCTCAAGAATTAACAAAGGCATTAAAGGATTCCATACCAAGATTGGAGACTTGGAATTGCGCACCATGCCAAGGATACCTCCTGAGGATAAGGAGAAAGGACTAGGATAGTGACAACCTCAGTGGTAAAGATTAAGATTCTATACCAAGAGTGTGTGATTTTGTGTGACGAGAGTATGTGGATTTGGAAATAGCTCATGATGAATCCAAAGCTGAAGGAGATCGAGGATAGAATAAGAAGTACACAAGAATATGCCCAGAAAACCAATGAAAGCATCAACACTCTACCTCTTGTTGAACGGATGACAACCATCCTTGTAAATAGATATAAATACAACGAAATAGAGCAGATGTGGGAAGAGAAAAAGAAAATTGCATAGAAATTGGAATCTCTACATAATGAAGCACTTAGATTAATAATGGAATTGGCCACTTCATAGGGCATGAAAAAGAAATCAACACAATAAACTAAGGAGAAACTCATGACCTGACTTCATAGGTCATAGAGGAAATTTTGAGGAAAGAAGCAGAAGTAACAAAAAAAGCCATGGCAGCTAGGGAAACCCTCCAAAATTTCATGGAGGGATGGAGGAGCACGATGCAATAGGCCTAAGTGGCTTAGCACAAGTCATAGGTGAGTGTTGGGGGCCTGTTGGGAAATAATTTTGGATACAATTTTGAGGAAAATCCTAAGTATGGAGGAGGTGTGCAACAGGAGAAGAAATAAGAGAAGACAAGAATGAAGAGAATAATAAAGTTTCATTCAGGACTGAAGTGTGGAGTAAAAGCATACTTGGAAAAAAATAAAGAAAGAGAATAAATAAGGAATATATAGTGGGATAAATGGAAGGAAAATAGTTCGGCACGCAAAAGCAGAGAGATGTGCAAAAGAAGGGAGAACAACAGTCGAGAATGCAAAAGCATCGTGTAGACACAAAAGTGGGAAAAGCACACTTGAACAATGAGTCAACATTATTTGTAATGAGTCAGAATGATTTTTAATAGGGGTTTAGGGATAAGGAACTAGGGTTTTGATCCCTAGCTTCCATGTATAAATATGTAATGGATCGAGTAGAAGGGAGGTTGTTGCTCAAGTTGTGCTAAGGAAACAATAATGTTGTTGTAGAGAGAATAAACTGAGAATAAGAGAGAGAGTCTATGTTTGAATGTCTAGGGACAATTTTGCAGAGAGAGGCTTGCACTACATAGTGGCTAGGAAAGATGGAGAGAGATATCATGATACATGTACTATAAGCATAGTGCGCAAGCCTGAGAAGATTACAGAAAGAATAATAAAGAAGCTAGTCGTTGTGGACGTAGACCAAAGTTGGGTGAACCACGTTAATTAATGTTTATTATTGTATTTTTATTTGATTGATCATGAATGTTCTCTTTATGCATATTAGACTAGATATGTTTACTAGCTGATCATTGCACAATAGTTATGAATTTTACAGTGAATAGTTTATGTTGCAATCTACAGTATAATGGTGTTGTAAAATTGAATTCACCAATTAATCAAGGAATAACAGACACATGATAATGCACACATAATAGATGAGTAATACTGAACATGATAATAGCCTCCCATCCCCTCATTACTGCAGAAACTTGGTTCCTACAGCTCCAATAGATGCCTCGAGAGAGACTTCACTTGCATTCAGGTGATGTCGAAAGGGACAGTGTCTGAAGGGTTTTTTTGGTCAGATAACTTTAACCTAGAGTCTTACAACCACATTGCAACAAAGGTGGATCTGATATCCTTGAGATTTTATATCCTTGAGGAAGATATAAGCGGAGGTGAATCTACTTCTCAATGAGGGGGAGACTAGTAAGGATCAAGGTCCTGGCCTCATCAATGCAATGGTGATAGAAAAAATGGTCTAAGGTATGGGGAAAGATAAGGCTTAGTTCATAGTGTTGAATGTTGGCTTCAAATGATAAAAAAGATCTGCATCGAGAGAAGTTTAGGCAAGAGAAAGAATATATAGGGATTCCCCCACATGCATTTCAAGGTAGGAGCGGTCATCTAAATGAATATATCCTTTGAACTTTCTACTGCAAACATATAAAATATTATATCAGTTATGCAAGGAAAAGACATTTTCCATTACACCATAAACATTACATTCTCTGCCTTAAAAAAACTTATAAATGAGTGTTGGGTTTGTTCAAAGAAAATCATCTATGATCTTGGATGTTGTAGATAAGTGTCATGAAGGCTGAATGTGTCAAATATCAAACTAATAGAAAGGATTAGTGATATTTCAATTTAAGCTAATATTTTGAAACTAAAGAGTATGATAATCATACAAGAGCATAAACTTGAAGACATTAAGCACAACATGCAACAAAGAGGATGTAGAATTCAAGTTATCCATTTAGAAAATCCTCAAAAACAAACTAGAAGAACTAGTTATCTATGTTAGTATAATTCTAGGGCCTTCACTTCAAATCTGAATGTTAAGGATAATCTCAACAAACTGCAGACAATTTTCCAATAATCATGGGTACCACAATGATGCCAAATTTCTAAAATATATAAATCAATATTTCTAGTACTTGTAATCTAACACCTTTTTCAAAGAGCCAATTAGTGAGGTTACTTCTTTTACTGACTACACACTTCTTATTGGATTTGGTTTAACCATGGGTTTTCACATTTATAACAATTAGACATCTACATAGGTGTGTTCCTTGTTTCTCTTTTTCCATCATTTCTTTGCTACTAGCAAGCATCCATAGCCCTGACGAAGTTGTGTCGGTACCATATAAGCATAACCCTACTTCCAGTGAGTTTCCATGGCCCCAGAAGGTTTACTGTACTTCCCACACTATTAATAATTCTTTCAACTTCCTTTTGATTTCAAAATATAGTCACCCTTTTATATTTATATATAGATATGCATATGAAAATAGGGTGTGAGGGAAACAAGGTGATATGAGAGTTGAATTGATTTATTGATTAGATTTTATGAATTTTAGTTTAACCCACGATTCTCCCAAAAAATCATCATATCATTGGCCATCCTATTAATATGAAGTGGATGGAGCTTAAATAAAAGGGTAGATATAAACTTTCCTATACTTATGGATTATCATGGTACGTTTAGTAGGAAAATATGTTCCACCACAACTATCAATCCACACCTATAGTTAAGAACTACATGAATGCGCATTCAGGTAGAGCATCCCATGCATCTCATGACTTATAAAAATTTCTTCGATGTGTGGCCAGAATTGGATTAGGCCCTCACTCAAATTTAAAGAGTAATCCTCAAGGTAGACTAAGAAGTCAAATAAGTTCATGGAAGATACTAGAATTCAAGTTGTCAATTTTCACACGAAACTCTATGTGACTAATTTTCAGATCTAAAAATTGCTTCCTAGTGAGATAACAATAAAACCCTAGTTATCACTCAACAATTTTACACTGAAAATTATTGATTAAAATTATATGCAGTGGAAACAATAAGATCATAGATGAATCATAAATGCACAAGAGACACAAGTTTTATGTTATGTATCATCAATTTCAGAGATGAATCATCAATGCACAATGATTAATCATCAATTTCACCAAAATCTGAGGACAACCTTGTCCTCCAATTACAAAAAAACCAAAAAAGAAAACCTCAACAAATCCCTAGAAATTTCCTCAAGTCCATTGCAGACCACCCATATGGCTTGCTAACGTCACATGTACTATTGCTCATATCAGCCTATACGAATTTTTTCTTTCCTAGAAAACCTGTACAAATGTATGTTATTCACCCTTCTGCAACCTATGTATATATGTGATTGTGCCCACTACAACCTGTGTATACATGATTCACCTTACTTCAAATCACATACGTATGCGATTGTGCCCAGTACAATCTGCATATGTATCCAATTGTGCCCTCTACAACACATGTACATGTATGAAAAATTAAACGGACACTTCTGTATTATTTAATCCACTCATATAGTTTCTTCCTAGGCCATATTTTCCAGAATTATAGACATTCCCTTAGTGAAATCACCAATCACCTTGGCACAAGTGCAGACTCACTTGTGCCAACTCCATCATGTCTCCACACACTCTACACATGTGAAATGTCACAATGACCTCTCTCCTTTATATACAAGTCTTAAGGGTCAACACAAAATCCCCTCCACAATTCAACATCAAATCAGACTTTCTTCTGGGTGTGAATCTCCAACACAAACCCAAAAATACCACCACCAAACCCATGAATCCATAGCATTATTCCAATGGTGTTTTTCTCCAAACAAAGAGTGTAATGTGGTGCCCATGATGATTCACGCATGCCCAAAATCTAGGGCACATGAGAATTCCTTCTCGAAGCTACAAAAATCAACACTACCTCTTAGTGAGGGAGGTATACTCACCACACTCCAAAATCAATTTGAAGTAACTCTATCTCCCATGCTAGGAGTATATATGTCTCCTACACTAGATAGCTACCGCATATTCTCTATGATCCACCTTATTGGTTTCACCCTTGGTCACTGAGGTAAATCATGTTGTCTATCATGATCCCTTCCTGGAAGACACCCATCTCCTAGAAGCCTCCCACTCATGAGCCTCATGCCTGGTAATCTCAACCCATGACACCCTCCTCATATTCTTGGAATATGCCTCTCTCCCACTTGGACCTAAAGGTTGGTTTCCACTGAAACATAGTTACCAAATTAATGAGAACTATGACCTCAATATGAGAACTTTGGCCCACAAAACCAATATTTTTGAATAAAATACATCAAAATCAACCCCCAAATCAAAACGTGGTTCTACTGGTAGCACCATTTTTCAAAACGTGTCAAAATTACAACATTTTTCAAACATGGCCTTCAAAACTTAGACAGTGGCTCAGAAAAACCTTAAAATCAACACCTAAAAACAAAAAAGATGTTTTTGATTTTTTTCTTTTTCTTTTCAAAACGTTGAATTTTGAGAACATTTGAAATCATATTTGTATCACTTGGTACCATTAAAACCAAAACCTCAAAATCAACCATCAAATTGAAAAGTACTGCTACCGGTAGCACCCATTCTAAAATTGGGGTATTAAAATGACACATTTTTATAATGTGGTAAAAAAACTCATCATTACTGTAAACAAAATCATAAAAGCAACCCTTAAATGTTTACTTTTTAAATGTTATTATCATGCAAAGAACAAGGTAATACATAATTCCATGAAAATATCACAATATACTTTAAAAATTCAACGACACCTTTTAATAATTTTTTTCTTTTAATAATAAAAAAGTAAATACAAGTTACATTAAATGAAACATAAATAATTTCTTAAAAGTATTGTTATATTGACCATATTTAAAACATATGAGCTAAGAAATTGCATTATATTATCCATAATAAAAAAAACATATCATTCATAAAACATAACAAAATATTCATAACTTCATGTAAGATCATATGTAAGTTCAATGCTCTTTTTTAGTTACCATACAAACATCATATGGATCAAAAATTCTTAAAATGTTCCATACACTTATTTAGAATGACTCATGGTTTCTGAAATACCATTAGAGTCTACATTGTCTTCATATGAATGTTTTGATGAAGATGTATATGATCCATACTCTTCTCTATTGTCGATGAATGCACCATCTGAGGTTACATGCATGCCCAACATTTCAAATGTCAAATGCCTTTTTGATCTAAGACTAGGTTCAACAGACTCCCATCTTTCATTTATTTCGTGCGGCAACAACCTCTTGATAATCAATGTTGTCTTGGAGTGAAGAGTTCCTCTCTTTGTCAAATTGAAGTCATAAGAAAGTATGTCAACATCGTCTAATTTTAAGAGGTCATTGCGACAATGAGTTGTATTTTGACCCTTTCTTTTTCTCTTTCTATTGACATGTTTCTCAACCACCATCTCTAGCTTGTACACACCATTGAATGGGTGTGTACTTATTGCATACCAATGCACTTCAATTGCAACAACATCATCATTTTCTTTCTCAATATTTATAACCTTTCCTATCCAGAATGGATAACCATGTGGATCCTCAGTCGCTAAAATTGCAATCATGCTACCCTCCTTAATATCTTGTATTGAACCCTTGTAAAGGTCTTCCATGGCTTCATGTTGTGCATGTGACCTTCGTGAACCAATATACATTTTTGTTTCCTATTCTTGTGTAATCTCAATAGCATCTTGAGATTCTTGAACTTTAACAATGTTTGTTTCTTCAAATTCATTCGGCATATTTTGTGGCCAATGAAATGGAGTCCTCAACATTGTATCTTCATTTGTTGAGCTTGAAATTATGTCACTTTGACTATTGAAAAAAGACTCCCACCAAACAGAATCAGCAACATCAAAGTACTCATATGTATCCTTAATGGACTTTTTAATTTCTTCCAGGCATTCAGAATAATCTACATCTCTATTATGCCTTCGTGCATTATGGATTTCAACAACTGATTGTAAAAATAATAAATTTGATGCAAAATTTGGACAATCTGGAATGAGCTTCAAAAATGATAAACCTGATGAAGGCCTCCATTTTGTAGTAGTTGAATATTGCTTTCCCCATATAAGTGTTTTCCCATCAACTTTTTTTAAACAAAATTGATGTTGGAAGCTAATGTCATTAAGTTGATCAATACATTTTTCTTCACGATGTGATCCCTGAATAAATCTTCACATGCCAACAATTTCTTCTAATATATGAAAAACAGACTCTAGAATGTATGCTTTCTTGATACATTCAATCAATGATGGTAGACTTCCAACATTTTTCCTCTTCAATGTTACGAAAAAACGATAGAACATTTGATCAATATGATCATGAGTGTGTACAACAAGAAGGAAACCAACTTTGACCTTTTGAAAGATTCCCATTTCAACAAGCATGCTTAGATATCCAAACACAATTTGATTTTTATTTTCACGACTAGTGTTATCCAACTGTAGATAGAGAACTTGAGGAAGAATTCCAGACCAGTGAGTGAGCACATGATGAATTATGGTGATGGTCATATTTGCATCATTATGAATATTTGGATCTGTGAAGTAAACTCTTGGACACATTTTTCCATTGAAAACCATACAACCAACCAAGTGAAACTGAATGAAATTCTCTTCCTGTAAATTTTTGGGTGTACGAACAAAATGCGGTAGAAGTGTTTTCTTCTGGTCCATGCCATCAATTATCATACCTAAATATTTTTTTGGAGCATCATAACACTTCTTCCAATGCTTGTACAACTTTTTTCTTTCACTTGATTGTTGATTCTGATGTTCTTGAAGTTCTTTGATTATGGAATCTTCACATGACATAAAATAGAAATATTGATCGTATGTTTTCATAGTTGATAACTATTCAATTTAAAAAAAAAAAAAAATAGTAAATACATACCTCTTTTGGCCCCTTCAGATTTATCTCTTCTTGATTTAAGAGTAGCACATATWMTKYAAATCTCCATCCTTGACTTCTTAGGAATACRAACATTTTTGAATTGTTTCTTCCATATTCTTGTAAAATATGCATATGTAATAAAATTACCCTTTCCTTCAACATCTTCAGCATATCCTTTGTGCAAGTTGTAGATTTCCCTCCTTGAAAAATTATTTGGAATATGTATTGTATCTCTATCTGGCATACACTCTCCATGTTTGGAAAAGAAATCACACATCCATGACAATGCAGTGTTTCTGAATGGACCACTCTCTCGTCCATGATGTACCTTTGAAAAAAATTATGGATCTTTTTCCAACCTTGTTTGGATTCTTGATAGATGAAGATTACCAATTGAGTGAAGTTTTTGGAAAGCATTTCTGCAAAGTAAAACATTCCCAATGTGATAATTATATACTATATTGGTGGATATCATGCACCCCATCAAATATGAATTTTGCATGCTCTTATTCATTGACAAATATGTCTTCCTTTTATTCAAGGCATACATGTATTCCATGTTTTTCAAACAATTCTTTTGAGAACATTCACTTAAAATCAATTCTTTTATGGAAATAGATTTAGTGCGAAAGTTATTCCTAGACCTTGTATAACTAGAATTCTTTGGATCGATATAAAAAGGTCTAATCTTGGTCCTAGACACAATGTTTCTTTGCAATGTATCCACTATTTCATCATCCTCAGTAGAAGGTTTTTCCTTATTGCCAAAAGGATTATCAAGAAAAAATAAATCAAGAGACTAAACTAGAGAATGTCGATCACCTTCATTTATTGTAGCGAAATGTTTGAGAACATCATCATCAACATAATCATTTGGTGAGAAATAATCATCAACATTATGTCCACTATTGACATAATCATCTTCATTCCTTTCAAAATCCCCACTTGAGTGAAAATTTCCACCATCTTGCTTAGTTCCTTGAAAACCTTCATCAGTATCTTGAAAATCCTCACTTGGAGGAAAATCAACATCAACATTGTTTCTTTTTAATTTATCACTCGGGAAAGAGTGACCACCAATGGAGTAATCATCTTCGCTACTTTGAAACTTGCCACTTGAAATATATTCTTCATCATCCTCATTACTAGCTTCAAAATCCTCACTTGGAGGAAAATCTTCATTATCCTCATCGGTAACCTCAAAATCCTGACTTTCAGGGAAATCATCAGCACCAACATTGTTTCTTTTAAATTCCTCATTCAAGAAAGACTATCCAGCATTTTCATAATCGTCATGATTTCTTTTAAAGTCCCCACTTGGGGGAAATTCTTCTTCGTCCTCATTCGTGCCTTGGAAATCCTCACTTGGAGGAAACTCTTCATCAGTACCTTCAAAATCCTCACTAGGAGGAAAATCATAATCGCCAACATTGTTATCTTTAAATTCTCCACTCGGGGAATTTGGTCCACCATTGTAGTAATCATCTTCAATGCTTTTAAAATTTCCACTTGAGGGAATATATCCATCGTCTTCATTGGTGCCTTGGAAATCTTCATCGGTACATTCAAACTCTTCACTTGGAAGAAAATTTTCATCCCAATCATTTAAACGTTGATCATAGTCTCCACTTTGACCTACATTTTGATTATTTTCATTACCATTAAACTGTTGACTAGATTTATCACCATCATATTCCTCCTCTTCATCATCGATGCCTTCAAAGTCCTTTGATTTAGGACTTTCATGAGGAACATGTTGAATAAAATTTCTTGCACCATGATCAAAATTATGACTAGCTGAAAAATACGATGCCTCATTTGCATTAAAAACATTCCTATCGCATTTCATAGTCCCAACAGAACAGGTATGCGAAGAATTTGTTGATGTCTCAGAACTACAATTTTCTTTATTTGATGAAGCCATCCCTTCTCTCTGAGAACATAGAATGATAGAAATGCTCACCGTCCCTATGACATTATAATAACATGCATAATGAGATTTTCCCTCTAAATT
>JZKD02S2084601.1:236187-247622 GCA_000966675.3 Picea glauca
AAAAAATTGAAAATAGATGAAAAATGAGCATTTAAAAAAAATAATGTGGAAACATTGTGGATCAAAAAAATTAAAATATCAAAAATCACCTAAAAACGGAGAGGGGGTGCTACCGGTAGCACCATTTTTAAAAACAAGGTAAAAAATTGGACCCCCAAAAAAACTAGAACTTTGGAGAGTTCTCATTAAGTTGGTAAATATGTTCTGAGTGAATGAATCTCCCTATGAGCCTCCTAACTCTCTTTGACGTCAGACGTCAAACTCCCTCTGAGTCTACAAAACCTCCATAGATACCTTCTCCCCATCCATTATCCTTTGCATAGTCCTGGGAAGATACTCCTTCCCACTAGATACTAAGCGTTGACTCCCTCTGAACTTTGTCTCCCTCTGAGCTTGTACCAATAGTGGAGCTACCTTCTCCCTCCTCATTTGTCTCTCTTCTCTTGTTGTTAACAACACAATAATTTGGTCCCTCAACTTATATACTTTTCCCTCTCTAAATCCAGGACCAATGTTGTGCTTGGGCTAGATCCTTTAGGAATCCAATAACACATGTCCATCCTGAAACATCATTCTATTTCCCTACTCCTCATTCATTGAGGCTGATAACACACTCCTAGAAATCATAACACATTTTCCACTCGCAACACATCTCGTGACTCCATCCGAAATACCAGTTCTCAAGATCCTTATACTACATGTTTGGTCCTCATACCAAGATCCTCGTATATCCTTGATTCAGACACTGTGAAGATTAAAAAAAAATATTGTGCCCCTGTCATGTGCTAGTGGTTCCCATTGTATAATAACCATGTAATCCTCCAAGGAAAACATCCTTCCTACCCAAGTCATGACCATCCAATGAACTTCTGCCCAGGTCTGTCATCCAAGTCACCAAAAACTCTCAATGTTTACGCACACAATACAACTAAACCTATGTCCTCTCTTTGAAAAGTCCCAAGTTGTGAATGGACACTCAATCTAGTCCACTCTATACCTTCGCAACTCATCTCTGCAGGTGTCCTCACCCTCCTGGGTCAAATTCCTCATACATTGTTGTACCTCAAAAATCTACAAATCTTCGACCCAATGAAGACTATATCTCGTCAACCTAACATATAGACGAATCCATCCCATTCTCTCCAAAGAACCCGAGCTGCACCCATTGTGATTCACCGTGAAAATCCACTGGAATTCCATGTACAAGGTTGGAAACCTTCCACACAACATAATGCTATGATCCAAGCTCTCCACCAATCCACCAAAACTTCCAACCTGCCACACCACCGAGCTAAAATAGTCCACACTCCTCATCTAGACAATCTACTCCATGTCTCAAACTAGAGACCATCTAAATTCCTGCCACTTGCAATAACACTATAGCTCCCTCTCAGAGCTAATTCCTCAACACTACTACAACTCTCTCTCGGAGCTTTCACATGCGACCTGTCCCAACAAAAACAAAATTTGCAACCACTTGTAGCAATTATGTGTCTCAAGGATGATCCCCTTCTCTTCAAATCCCAAGCTCTGACACCATGTCAATTTTCACATACAACTCTATGTGACGAATTTTAAGATATGAAAATTGTTTCCTAATGAGATAACAATAAAACCCTATTTGTTATCACTAAACAATTTTACACTGGAAATTATTGACTAAAATTATATGCAACGGAAGAAACAAGATCATATATGAATCATCAATAGACAAGAGACACAAGTTTTTGGTTTTGTAGCCTTGTCAATTTCAGAGATGCTAAGGGAAAAACCAACCCTCCAAGACAATAAAATTTCACCAAAATTTGAGGACAACCTCGTCCTCCAATAACAGAAAAATTAGAAAACCAAACCCTAGAAAATTTATGGAAATTTACTCTTCCCACAAATCTATTGCAAACCACCTATACAACCTGTTGATGTCACTTATATTATTTCTGACGTCATCTTGTATGGGCCTTCTCTTTCCCAGAAAATATGTATGGATGTACACTATTCACCCTTCTGCAACTCATGTACATACATGATTGTTCCCACTGCAACCCACATATACATGATTTACCTTACTACAACTCACGTACATATGCGACTATTCCCATTGAAATCTTTGTACATACATGATTATGCCCTCTGTGACCTATGTACATGTATGAAAAATTGTATAGAGACTTTCATATGATTCGCTCCACTTGTATAGTTTCTTCCTAGGCTATATTTGCAAGAGTTATAGACACTCCATTGCTAAAATTACCAAGCTCTTTGGCACAAGTGCATACTCACTTAAGTCAACTCCATTGTGTCTCCACACACTCTACACCATGTGAAATTTCACAATTACCTCTCTCCTTTATATACAAGTATTAGGGGTCAACATAGAATACCCTCCACAAGTCAACATCAAATTAGACTTTCTTGTAGGTGTGAATCCCCAACACAAACCCACAAATCCCACCACCAAACCCAAGAAGCAACAACTTCATTCCAATGGTGGTTTTCTCCAAATGAAGAGTGTAATGTGGTGCCCACGATGATTCCCACATACCCAACATCTAGGTCACATGAGAATACCTACCCGAAGCTACAAAAATCAACACAAATTAAATGATGGAAGAAATATGTACAAGTATAAAGCAAGGACTAAAACTAAAGCCAATTCATGAAAAAAAGAACTAAACTAAACGATACCTAAATCTAGAATGTTAGTCATAAAAAAAATGAAACTGACTGAAAAATAAGAAGAGGTCCCAACAACAAGTAATAAATATACAAAAACAACAACGAAAGCGTTTTCAGTGAAAGCTTGGAAAGCAATCCAAGGGAAATAATTTTTGAAACAATGTTAACCATTCAACATTAATCCCAATATAAATATTCTTAGGGTAAAGATCTGAAATGAAGAACAAGAAAGATTACGAAAATTGATAATCTAGTGAAAACAAATTGCAACCTAATCATCTAATCCATTTGTTATTTACTGAAACAAGAAAATTATTTCGGGAACCTAGCAAGATGGGTTAATGGAGAAAATTAGTTAAAACATATTTTCAAAAATTCAATTACATGAAACATTCCACAAACCCATAAGCTCTCAAGATTTATTTACATGAACAATTCCTTTGTACACTTTTCCTCCAACCATGTTTAAGGAATCATGACCCAAATCTAGTGACAAAAATATTCTTATAGATCCCATATACCCTCTTAAAGGCCAAAAATCCCATAGAAAGGTCTTATGTGATTTTTTCACAATGAAATTAGGTATTAGAAAAATCACACAAATCTTGTGAGAGAGAGAAGAGAAGAGAGACAATATTGAGATAAAGAATGAATTTTATTAACTAAATGAGTAAATGCTAAAAATACACATGATATACTCTACATGGATAAGTGAATGTGCCATTGTAGTGATCTAGAGATATCTAGACACTCACTAGTAGAAACTGAAGTAATCTACCACCTAGTCCTAGTTAACTCATCCATGCAATCATCAATTAATTGAATCACATGTGTGGAAGTGAGAGAAGCATGTAAAATCACAATATATGCACCCTCTTGGACACATGCATAATATATGCACCCTCTTGGTGATAAAACCAAGGTTGTTGTTGGGTAACTTATTTGCATAAGTTTTGAATATTAATTATCAATCAAGGGGCGTAAGCTTGTGAGATCCAAACACTATCTATGAAGGATCATAACATATTCTAAAACCTATATTCACTCATGTGCTAATGAAATTTGAAATAGCTTTAGAAAAAAACAAGCACTATTCTTCTCAATCTAGACTGTTATCCCCTAACTTAGGGATAACTAAGGAGATTATGTCTCAAGGCCCACCGGTCCTAGAAATGGAGTATCGAGAGCCATATTGACTTGAGCCTAGCCATGGAGGGCCCATCCTTCTTCTCCAATGCCACTATTCTGTCAGCAACAACAACATCCATCCCATCGACCATGTTATGAAGTAGCAGTGCATATTGCTCCATGAGGTAATGAGTCTGGGTATCATGGTATGTGTCACTCTGATCCTCAAAAAAATTGAATATGTGCATTTAATTATCTTTTACTTCATGACATGTTCTTGGACTTTATGCCTTTTGACTTCTCCATACCTTGGGGGGATGAAATAATTCCCTAGCAAGTTGGTTCCCCTAGGAGTGAGTTTCCACTGGCTGGGCTTATGAAAGGTCATCGTCCATTCCTACCATATGTATCACTTATCATCATCTTCCCTCTCATCTTTCCCCTACATTGGTTCAGGCATTGGGTTTTCCAAGATAGTAAAGGGTTGTGCTTTGTCTTGTGGGAAGAAGGGGCAAAAGGCCTAGAGGGTAAAAGTAGTTGGAAAAATTTAAAATCCAAAAGATCAAACCTTGAGATGCTTCGCCCAGGGATCCCAGAGAAAGCAATAAATGGGTTCTTAGCAAGAAAAAGGGGGGACCCATAAAAGGATAAAACTAAAGACCTAGTTGGAGGATAGGGGGTCTCATCACGAGCCAACCTATTAGGTCCATGGGCATGTAGCAGTATGACACTACTATTCATCTAGTCACCATGCCAAGGTAGTTTATCTTAGTGGCATAGCCAAGAGAAAGGGGGTCTCATCATGATCCAGCCTTCTCATCTCCATGAAATTCTTGTGGGCAATGTTGTCACCATTGGTCACCATGCCAAAGTAATGTCCCAAAACTAGTCTCTTGAAAGAAAAATCAATAAGATAATAATTAAAAAGGCATTGAATGGGATAGGAAACAATTTCATCCATGACAAGGTGCAACTCACCCTCTTTAGAGGCACCCATAGGTAAGACCTACATTTCCCTGTCATCACTACACCCCTTGCCCAAATATCCCCCACACCATCTCGTGCACTTACATGGCCTAGATTGGTATTCACCTGGAAACACCCCACACCTAAGGAGAATTGGCCCAATAGGATGTCATGGAACCCTCTCCAAACCTGGCTTGTAGAATAGCATAACATATTTGATCACTTGTTTTGTGCACATGTTTGGGTAACTTGATTATTATATATGATTAACATTGATATGATCCCTGTGACTTATGAGCCCATGGAGGGTGTACTTGTTGTTGATGTACGACAATGCCCGATGGACAGGTACATATGGGGAGATGATTATCTCAAACCTCCATAAGGATAAAATATGACCAAATGGATGTTGAGATCCTGGCTAGGGGAAAACATATACTAGAGGCTTGCACCAGATAGAGAGGAGGATGTTCCACTAGAGACACCTTGGCATACCTCGACCCAGGGGGATCTTAACTTTCCCCTTAAATGTTGGCTTTGAAAGGCCCAATGTTTTACTCCTGAAGGCCATCATCTCACTTAGGAGACCCAACGTCACCCTAGAAGGGTATGATGTCACCTCTTTTGCATGGTTTAGGGTTTAATTTGTTAATTTTATGTAAAAAACTAGATATTTGATGTAATTGGCCATGTCGACCTTTTTGACCCAATTTTGTAATTAAAGGTCTTTTGGATTGTATAAATAAGGGATTAATCCATTTTATTTTATCATCATTCTTTAACTCACACAAGTGAGGTCTGAAATTCAGCCTCTTTAAGGCTTATTGGCTGAAATTAATTGGTGCACAACTCTTGGAGGAGGCTTATCTTGGTGTTTTGCGGCACTTTCTTGGTTGAAAGTCTTCAACTAGGGTGTTTTCTAGATTATTATTGGTGAATGTAAGTGAATTCTGAAATTATTCTTTCCTTTGAATGGTTATAGTATCTTTACTTTACATTTTACTAAGATTATGAATTTTCTAGCTTAAACCCCTAGGAGATTAAGCACATGTTATTGTCATTATCTCAATAGCTTTTCACCTACTAGATTTTGTTAGAAAAACTATCATTTGAAGCATCTGATAGATCCCTACCATCATATCACTATAGCATCATTTGCTTCATCAAGCCTTTATTTACCTCAAGCTTGATCTAAAGAAGAAGGAAAACCGCTAGGGCCTAGGGTTACCTATTGCCTCATAGTTGTTTTCCTTCTAGGGTTTATTGATTGAATCCTTGGGTTACCAACACCTCAACCATCATCCCTCTTTTCCTTAGTTCACACATTATCATTTGTTCCTTCAATATTTCTGTTGCAAAAAGTGACTCCATTATCCCTAAAGACACTGATCTAGACCTTATACTTGATTGATTGATGAGCACAACCCTTAAATCTGATACCTCAAGGTATTTTCTAACCTTTCCTAACACTATATTAGACTAATATAATAACATTCTTTTTTTTGTTACAAAAGTAAGATACATACATATATTATAGTGGTAAAATCTCACAAAAGCAATCATTAAAGTTGATTTTTACATTGCCTCATTCACTTCTGACAAGTGCTAGCATATTGCTATTGTTAGATTATAATTTTGGGTTAGATTAAGGCATAAATTGTGAATCCATCATCATATATATACATTGTTTTTATAGATTTATATTTTCTTCATCTTATATCAACTTATTGATTCCATTGACAAGTCCAAGGTTTTACGAAGCACTAACATCAATTGTACTTGCAAAAAAGTGTTTTCTTGTTGTCATGTTTTGGGCAGGTACACTTAAGCATATCATTGCTTCATAGTGTTAAACCTTTGGGACTTTATGATCGGTGTGACTTATGAGAGGGGATAAATTTTCTTGACACCTCGACCTTTGCCTTCTCAAACCCCAGGTTATCGGGGACGTCTCCCTAGGATTTCACCCCTAAATAGAAAGAGGTGTCTTATTCAGGTGAGAGTGATAGGACAACCTCCTGTTACACAAATTTTCCATCCACTTTCATTTCCCTTTTGGATAAGTACAAATTGAGCGATAACATAGACTATAGAATCTTACACAGGCAACATCTCACGTTGTGAGGTGAAATATCCCTAGAGAAAGGACCACACAACAATGTTTTTTTTTTTTCCAGGTGTGTAGGTTATTGATCAAGGAATAAATTCTATGCACACATACTTGAATGGAAAACTAATTTAAGGAAAGAAATCGTAATTGATTCAAGTCTAAATAGTTGATTAAACATGCATTTGTGTCTCTATTGATAGAAATGTTGGTTCTAGTGTCTTTGGCTCACTCACTTAGGTGGTTGAACGAATTACAATAATACTTAGTTAGGCTTCTCAATATTTTATATAATCAAGCATTGTTAAACTTTAAGTTCTATGCACACATACTTGAATGGAAAACTATGTTAAGGAAATAAAGCATAATTGATTCAAGTCTAAATGGTTGATTAAACATGCATTAGTGCCTCTCATGGTAGAAATGTCAGTTGTGGTTTATTTGGCTCACTCCCTTAGGTGGATCAAGGACTTGCAACAATAATATGTTAGGATCATCAATATTTCATCTAATCAATCATTGTTAAGCTTCAAATTTGAAAGAAAATCTAGTTGTTGATTGAAATAAATACTTGCTACAATATAAATAGCGAAATGATATACATATATAACATAAATTAAAGAAATCAAAAAGAGGTGTGAGGGATGTACAGTAAAACAAAGTTATATGCATATGGAAAATGAGTGTGCATGCCTTGGTTTAGGGGGCCTCCAAGCCTTAGCTTGCACACACAATTGAAACTGATTTTTGAAGAACTTCAAAGCCACTTTGCATTAATAATGGAAATATATACAACACTTAATAATTTTTTTATCAAGAACAATAATAAATCCCTCATTATGAATTATGAAAAACACTCCCCATTACATTCTAGCACTTGGTCATTTATACAAAATGAAACACAACTACCTGGACTCAAATATCTCATAAATATTGATTACTCAACAAAAATGATTCCATTTCAACTGGATTGATCTCATAATGAGCGATTTCCTCCATGATTTAATGGGAAGTTTGAATCCCTGTGAAAAATCGGTTGTACATAAAATCTAGGTTTTACATCTTTAGTAAAACCTAAAAATCTCTGAAATTGAACTTTTTCGGGAAACATTTCCTAGGCGATACTCAAATTGTCGCATTCTCCACAAAACCCATGTTTATTTTTTTAATATTTTTCCTTATCACCTCGTAAATCACATCAGAAACTATTTTCCTGATGCAACAGTGTAATTTTTTCCTTCTGGGTGGAAGATTTGACTGTGCGTTGATCAAGGTTGTGCGTGTATTTTTCCTTGAACCAAGAAACTAACCATCTCATGAACATGGGGAATAAATCACATGTCCCCGATTTCACCCAGCTAGCTTGCAAATAGGTAAACAAACAAGCAATTACAAGAACTCAATTTTTCTAGTAAAAATTGGTAAAATTGATTTACAATGCATAAAATCTTGTGAAATTTCAAGAGTTCAAAACAAATAACAAAATACCTTAAGGAATGGTTTATTGGTAAAATTAAGTTCAAAGTATAACAAAAAATTCATAAAATAGATTTATTAAGGCCGTGACGTGGTATTTTATCATAGCAAAATGTCGTCAAAATATAGGATTGACAGTTGCCATGCACAAGTGTCCTCTACTAATATTACTGAGGTGTAATTGACTATGAACTAAATATGGAAGGAACCCTATTTTGTAGTAGGTGCACTCATTTGTAGGGGAATATTCTCAAGAGAGAATATTCTCATATATGGAAGTGCCCTCAACATTGGACTATCAACCTTAGGAAACGAATTATCTAGGTGAGTGTATAATATCTCCAACACCCCCCTTGAACACTAATAGGGTGTACATGATGAATGGGTCCCGAAAACCAAGGTCATATTAGGTACCCATTGTACAATGCATATTAGAATGAAACACTGAAAAAATAGAGGAAAGAGTGGAAACCTCATTGGGAAAACCCCCCCTCCAAGTGCAATGCATAAAAAATGAAGGAAGAAAGGAAGTTGCTAAGAAACTATGTCCTTCACTCCAAGATGATCATGTAGAAGGTGGAAATTTTCCTCAGTAAATTTCCTTGTGAATATGTCTATATTCTATTCAGGGGATGGACGGTGCTACAAATCAATGATCCTACCATGTACCAACTCTCTGATGTAATGCATATGGATCTCGATGTTTTTGGTCCACTATCATTGCACTGGGTCTCTTTAAAACTTGAGAGTGCTCTGATTGTCACACAAAATGAAATTCGTATGGTGGAACTATATGTCAAGCTCAGTAAGGAAGTTTTGAAGCCAAAGTTTCTGACTAGCGATGTTGACCACTCCTTTGTAATCGGTCTTTGTTGACAATAGAGCAATAGTTGACTATTTTTTGCTCGACTAATAGATGGGACTAGAACCCAAACTAAACACATAACTAGACATGGAATTGTGATATATGTTATCCCCATCCCAATCAAAATCAGTGAATCCCATGAGATACAATGCACAACCTATTGCATAGTGAATTCAATGACCAGTGGTGCCCTGAACATATCTAAGGATGCACTTGGCAGCCTTCCAGTGCATCTCATGCAACTCCTACATGTACCTAGAAACTTCCCCTACTGCATATGAGGGATACGAATGGGTGTGGGTGAGATATAGAATTCTACCCATAAGCTATTGATACAATGTGTTTTCCACCACTAGTGTATCCCTTCCATCCTCAAGATGTACCCCAGACAAAAATGGTGTGGATGTCGACTTGCAATCATTCATGTGGACTCTAACCAAGAGATCCTTAGAATACTTATTCTGAGATAAATTGATTCCTAAAGCATCCTGACTAACCTCAAGACCAAGGAAATAGTGCAGTGAACCCATGTCCGTCATAGAGAACCTATTGTACAAAATGTATTTCACCGTAGAAATTGTAGAGGCCAAACTTCTTGTGACTAGGAGGTCATCAAAAAAGAGAACTAATATCAGTAAGCAGTCTAAGGTTCTCAGCATGTAGATGTTTGGATCTAATTCGCATCTAAAACAATTTTAGAAATGAAGTAGGCATCCATCTTTTAATATCATTCTCTAGGTGCCTTCTTGAGGCCATAGAGTGACTTTTTCAGTCAGCATACTAAGGATGTGTTATGTACGAACCCATAGGGATGCTCCATGTAAATTTCCTCCAAGAGATCCCCATGAATAAAGGAATTCTTCATGTCCATATGTTGAACTTCCCTTAGACTGAGCCTCTACATGTGCTTTGAAGTCTTTGATATGCTCAAAAACTTTGGACTTCCTCCTGAGAATATACACCCAAGTGTATCGTGAGAAATCATCAATAAATGTAAGAATGTGCCCCTCTTTGTTGATGGAAAGATGAGGAAATGGTCCCATCATATCATTGTGGATTAGATACAAAGGAGAGGAGGTGCTCTAGGCCTTCCATTTCTCAAACTTCACTTGAGGATGTTTACTAAGAATGCATCCTTGAAAAACTCCTTTGGAAAAGTGTATGTTGGGAAAGTCGGTGACCATTTCCTATTTGCATAGTTGCTACATTTATTTGAAGTTTATATGGATGAATCTATCATGCCATAATATTCTATTATCATTAGAATAAATCAATAGTAAAGTAGGATTAGATTTAGCAATGAACATACTGAAAGTATACAAACAATATTGGTGGTTTACCTCACCAACAACAATTGTGGAGTCATCATGCATATCAGATATGGTTACAGAGTCAAGTGTGAGCTCCACCCTTTTTCTTATACCAGATTGCTTTATCTAATAAAAAGAGAGAATATTCATGGATATTTTTGAACATGAAAGACATTCTCAAAACTTATGTGTTGGTTCAATGACCTCAACTGGGGTATAATCCTCCATGAGGATGGGAGGACCAGTGCATGCAGAAATAGAAGATAAAACATTTATGTTGTTTGCATATGATGGGATGCACCTTAATATAATATCCATGCATTAAGAGAAGAGTTAATGGAAATCATTTCATGAGAGTTACCTCATTTCTCAAGTGATTTATCTTTCGACTTCGTCTTGGAATCTTTGGGAATGTGATCCCCAAGGTTGTTCTTCTGAAGTATTTGCACCAACAGATCAATATATTTATTCATGCATGTTGATTTAGGATGATAGTCATGGTTACAATAACCACATTTATACTTATGTTTATTTCCTTTTTCACCTTTGGAGCCTGAGCAATCATCAAAGGGTTTAGATTACCCTTCCTTCTTTGACTTTGCATGTGTCTTTCCATTGATTTTATGCTTTTACTTTTAATTGGAAGTGTTACTACTCTCATGGAAAACTAGTGCACATTCATTGGGTCCCTTCATTATCCCTATTTTGATGAGATTATCTTTCTCATTCATTCGACATTCAATAAATTGATCCAATGTCGGCATTTTCCAAGTTGCTCCTGAAGTGAATATGTTTATATGGAACAATGAGACAAAAAAAACATAATCCGAACCAATTTTTTCCAAGATAGAAATGATCAATTGATTGGGTTGAGTTGATTTTTTTATTCAACATTATTTTAGATGAA
>JZKD02S2084602.1:81771-93405 GCA_000966675.3 Picea glauca
TATAATCCTTTTTCTTCAAATGTTATATCAATGTAGAATTATTACCCAATAATGCGAAATAAGAAATAAACAATCACACACATACACAGTACATTAGTGTTTTACGTGGAAATCCAAATTGGGAGAAAACCACGAAATGCTTTTTCTTATATGTATTGAAGAATTACATTCATTGGAAGCACCAACTTCCTTTGTTTTCCAGCTGCAACTAGAAGGAGGCTCCAACCCCCTAGTTTCTCAGGCTACAACCTGAGGGAAGCGCCAACTCCCCAATTCTCTGGCTACAACCAAAAGGAGGCTACAACCCCATATGTTCTCCGGTTACAACCGAAAGGTGGCTACAAGCACCTATCCTTGCCCCCGTCTAACCACCCTGAAGTAGAAGTAGAATGATGGAACCACTATCAACCTATCACTGTGAGATATACTATTGTACAACTGTATCAACCTATACCACTACCCTATATCCAATCTATACAACTTCCTTGCAATCAAACTTTACCTGAACTGAACATGTATCTACAAAAATACAACAGATACGCGACCTGTAGTGATGCAGCTCGCATATGTACGCACCCTATCTGTTATGTAGTCTGCATATGCCTTCTGAAACTAGGGTTTCCTTTCACTTGAAAACTTTTGACCCTCTGTAACTTCTTTCACATAGATCTGTAACCTATCACTATATCCAGACTTTAACTGTACCCTGTGCATGAATCCTCATACATAACCTCTACTCAAGGCAAGTATGTCTCTCTCTAGTCATGTGCCATATAGGTATGTGTAATCATGAACAAGTATAATATCCCTCACATGATCTTAGTCATCAACCCATTTCTGATATTCAATTTTTCAATACATCAATAAATACAAGATCTCAACCATGTACCATAAAAACTCTTAGCCATATGCCAAGAAATACAAGACGTGCCTCAACAAGAAGTATTAATGATAAATATACCAGCACTGTATTTCTGTAGATCTGACTTATACAGAAGATCCCATGTAGCCACTAGTCTCTCTAGGGAGAACCCTCAAATTTCCATTGCCATTCCTCATGCATACATCAAAATCCAACTATTCATAGAAATAAGACATACCTTTTGAACCAATGGATGGATCTGATGTATCTAAGCACTCTAGACCTTCCTGGGAGCTTGATCTCAGAATCTAGAACCTCTGCACCTTCATCTTCTCAATTTTCATGGCTTTATCAACATGTACTCACCCTATACACAGTCAACACGCATACATACTCACCCTATACA
This sequence comes from Picea glauca, assembly GCA_000966675.3. NCBI lineage: Eukaryota > Viridiplantae > Streptophyta > Pinopsida > Pinales > Pinaceae > Picea > Picea glauca. The sequence goes on from JZKD02S2084602.1 coordinate 83,040, forward strand.
CAACCATCCTATGTATACCTTCAATGTATACACACCCTATACAAAGACAACCCGCGTATGCCTCGAAAAATAGGGTTTTTTGTGAATTCGATAATTTCACCATCAACCCTTCATGCTACCTTAAACGTTCGCCACTTCAGATGCATCCACAAGTATTTACAAGAATCTTTACACAAGAAAATAGATATACAATATGTACAAGTGTGTTTTTATGAGTGACCTTTGTCTCTTATTTATATCTTCATGTAGCCTTACACTTTCCTTTAGGGCTTATTCATTTAAAATAATTTCTTTTTGCAAAGCACTTTGATTCTTGGGGGCTTCTATAAGACTCATGAGGGTTCTCCAACTTCATATGGTCATAAATCTCTAACAGTGAGGAGTTATGTGATGTTCCACATACCACTGGAAATGGCATGACAAACACTATCCATCTGGGATATTTTCCCTAACAAATTCACTATCCTTCAACTCATTATTCCAGAATTAATCATGGGTTATCTTACTCTGCAAAGTGTCTTCCCATGATGGCTTTCACCATAAGGGGACCACTTTGGAGTTCATCCATATTTACTTCTTATCAACCATGACGAGACAATAATGAGTCATCTTTACATCAAACAATATTGGTTCCATTACCCAAACCTTTGTGTTGCAGGGCTTTTTTCAAGGGTTGACATCAATGACAACCAACCTTAATCAACAGTTTTGAGGCCCTAAACAACATTTTTAGGGCTCAACATAGTGATACTATAGGTGAAGTCAAAGTCTGATGAAAACATGTGTAGTCCTGAGATATAAATTTTCAGTGGGCTATCGTCCACCTAAAATGGAGATCATATGCAAAAGTTATGACCCCAGGAAGTTGATGTACTAACTTACCCCAATGGGGCCTACATGACTTTTGGTGCTTCATCTCCTAGGGTTAGGTTTTTGGATGTCTAGGGTTTTTTCACTCCTGTTTATTGTAATAAGGTTGGGAGAGCCTCATTGTAACCATATTCTTGTGAATGAGCAAAATCGTCACATCTCTTCTCAGAGATAAGCTGCCACCATTCTAGCAAGCTTGTTTTTCATTACATTTTACAACTTCATCACATTTTCTTATTGAATAGAAACCATTTTTATTGTATATGTGTTATTGTATCTCTATTATCCTTGCATTTATGTGTTAAGAATATTAATAATCTGTATTCATTTTTCTATGCTCATAAAATCCAGATCAGTGGTATCAGAGCGGTCTGCTCCTTGTCGTTCTTAATGCATGTCCCGAATGAGGTGAAGGTACAAAGAATTGGGTCTCGAGCTTGTTTCTCTTGAGGATAAAATCTCTCACACGCCCAAGTGACTTCTCATGGTGGGAGAAAAGAAAGACGACGAGACATGATATCCTTTTAAAATGTTGATGGAGGAATCCCTCATGCAATAGAGGAAAGAGATAATGGATAGTTTTGCACAAATCCTTCAGCAACTACCAACAGGCGATGCATCTTCCTCGAGTGGAGGCACCACCCCATTCAAGGTATAAATCAAATTTGATATTCCCATATTTGAAGGTCAGATAGAAGCATATGTTGTAGACAAATCATTTAATCTATTAGAAGGGTATTTTTCTCTCCATAAATTTTCGAACAGAGAAACTATTATGTTTGTGCTCCTCAAAGACATCCCCCATGTCGAAGATTGGTGGGAGAATTTTTGTGAGAAAAAGGAGACATAAAAACCCTAATTATTACAGTCGTGGTCACCTAGGAGTCCTTCAGGGATGCTATCAAAGAACAATACTACCCTGTCAGAAGTTATGACGACCTATATACAAAATGGACCACACTGCGGCATGAAAGAGACCAAGCAGTGCCAGAGTTCACAAATATCTTCCATACCTTGCGCACCAAGTTGGGTATCAAATATTTTGAGTGACATATGGTGCTCAAGTATCACAGTGGTCTGCATAGATACATCCATGATGAAATGGATTTTTTGGACATCTCGTCCTTGGGCATGACCTATCAGGATGCCGTCAAAATTGAGCAAAAGCTTAAAAAAAACACGCGACAATTTGGGCCTGGGAACCCCTCACATCAAAAATAAGTAAAGGGCAGCCCAAAACTACAGAAAAAAGGACAAAGAAAAGACATATAGCATTAGGAAAACCAATCTAAGCCGTAAGCAAATAAGGACACCAGAAAGATAAAGAAAGATACCGGGAAGTGGTGCGACTTCCATAAGATCCCCTGGCATAACACTGCTAATTGTCACTCAAAGAAATTTTTGGTGGCTGAGGTTAAAGCCTCTAAATCATATGCAGGTTCCGACTCTGAGTGAGAACCACAAAGGGGGAGACAAATCATTGACGCAGAACCCAGTGCCATCATTGCTACCACGAAGGTCAACCCAGTTAATCAAATAAGCCGGAAGAAGGCGAGTGCCTCTTTCATTCACAAATGTGGGTAAAAGGAAACCCCTTGCACTTTATATTAATAGCGGTATCCAGAATAACTTCATCTCAGTAGAGGTTTTCAAGCGGCTAGCCCTACCGACAATGCCGCACCCACAACCCTACACCATTGTATGGCTTCGTTAAGGAAGCGATCTCTGTGTCGACCAACAATGTCGCCTATCTTACGGCATCAAGCCCTTCAAAGATGAGGTATTGTGTGATGTTTCTCCTCTTGAAGTTTGTAATGTTATTTTGGACGAACCTTATTTATGGAAACGTCATGCTATATATGAGTCTAGGCCTTTCCGTGTTATTATTACTTTGAACAAGAAATTGTATAGGATACCTAAGGTAGTCCCACCTAGTGTTATTTCCTTTATCTCTGGCAAGAAATACAAGAAGTTCATCTCTCAGACCGAGAAGTTTGTCTTCTTCATGATTTTCTCTTAGAGCGAGTGAAAGATTGCAGCCACATGCAGGGTCTCCGCGAATGAATTCTTCACACAACATAAGCAAGTGGACAAGGTCATGGAAGAATACAAAGATATATTCTCCTCACCTATCAGGGTACCTTTGCACTTTCATGTCAAGCATCCCATTGATATGACCTCTGATGCACCTCTACCCAATGGGATAGTCTATCGCCGCTCTTTGTTAGAGAATGAGGAGATCAAGTGATAGATCTAAGAACTGATCCACAAGGGGCACATCCATCCCATATCAACGCCTTGTGGGAGCCCAATTGTGCTGGTGTAGAAGATAGATGGGACTTGGCGACTCTACATTGATTACTGGGCCCTAAATAAAATCACAGTCAAGAAACGGTACCCAATTCCTTGAATCGACGATCTCCTTGATCAGCTCAAGGGGGGAAAATAATTTAGTAAGATTGATCTGAAGTATAGCTACCACTTGGTCCCAATAGAACAAACATATGTATGGAAGACCACCTTCAAGTCAAAAGAATGTCTTTTTGAATGGATGGTCATGCCCTTTGGTTTGACAAATGATCCAACAAATTTCATGAGAATGATATCCTACGACCTTTCACCAATAATTTTGTAGTGGTGTATCTGGATGACATCCTCATCTACAACAAGATTTGGGTGGAGCACTGTCATCATATTCAACAGGTTCTGCACACCCCACGACAACACAAGCTATATGCCAACTTGGAAAAATTATTTTTCGACATGGACAGGGTCCAATACCTAGGCTACATTGTGGATCAACATGGTGTGCATGTGGATCCAACCAAGATCTAGGTCATATGTGACTGCCAGCCCCAACCACACTCACTGAGCTTCATAGCTTCTTAGGCCTTGCCAATTTCTATCGCAGGTTTGTGTTGGGATTCTCCCATATTGCATGGGCCCTCAAACAAGTAACCAGGGGTGGTGGTAAGGTAAAATTTTTGTGGGGCATGTCCCAACAATAAGAATTCGATGATTTAAAGCAACACTTATGCTTAGCCCCAATACTTTCATTACCAAACCTGCAACAACCCTTTGAGATTGAGACAAATTCTTTAGACTATGTTGTGGGCACAATTCTCACTCAGCACAACCACCCCATGGCCTATCATAGTGAGAAATTATCATATGCTATCCGTAAGTACCCTACTTATGACAAAGAAATGTACTCCATTTTGCAAGCCTGCCACCAGTGGATACATTACATTCTTAGGAAGGAGACAGTCATCCAAATGGATCATAAGCCACTGCAGTTCATGTAGACACAAGGAAAATCATAGAACAACCACCATCATAAGTGGTCCATATACTTGCATCAGTTCCACCTCAACATCAAGTATAAAATAGGAAATACCAACCAAGTCACTGATTGCCTCAGTCGACCTCCAGTTGTGACACTCACCACAATGCTAAAATCTTGCAGCAACGAGACCTCTAGATGGCCCCACCTCTATGAGATAGACCCTAACTTCGCCACCACATACCAAATGTTGGGTGCAAACTCAGTTGTTGCTAATTTCAATCTTCAGGATGAGATTTTGTGTCATCTGGGCCGTCTCTTCATTCCATTAAGTGGGCGAGCAAAGATAATTTGGGAAGCCCACTACAGGTGAGTGGCAGGACACTTCGACGTCGAAAAGACAGTAGAAATGCTGCAGAAGCATTTATACTGGTTGAAACTTTGATAGGATGTCAACAAGTATATCAGGTCCGGTCCTGGAGTTCCTGCACTATTTCCAAACCAACCTCTAAGAAATAGGGCTTGTACACCCCCCTTCCTACTCCTGACAGGCCATGGGAATCCATCTCAATGGACTACATGTTGGGCCTTCCGTCCACCAAAGTGGGAAATGATTGTGTTTTTTTGGTTGTTGATCGCTTTTCCAAGATGACGATTATGACTTCCTACAAGAAGAGCATCACAACAGAGGCCACTTCCAAACTCTTCTTTGAACGAGTATGGGTACATTTTGGAATCCCACACACCATTGTCTCATATTGAGACAGTGGGTTCCTCAACACATTATGGTTGAGCCTCTAGTCACTGCTGGACACCAAGATCACCAAATCCATTTCCTTCCACCCCCATACAGATGGCCAAACTGAGGTCATCAATTAGATGATCGTGCATATCCCACACATGTACAATTCCAAGCACCATCGCACATGGGATGAGAGTATTCCCTATGCTCAACATAAATACAACCGAGCCCTACATAGATCAACTAAACACAACCCCTTTCAAGTCGGGTTGGGATTCCAACCATTGGGTCCCATGGATGTTGCACTACCTCTTGCGGCCACTGTGACCGACTCATCACCTACACCAACTAAAACTGACAAAGCCTCCTGATTCATTGAGAAGATACAAAACATCCACCAACAGGTTCAATATATTTTATAGAAGTCCAATGCCAAGTACAAGCAATGCCATGATTAACATCGGGTGCCACATAAGTGTTGGGTATGTGTTATATTCTTTGCATGTGTGTGCGTGGGCGCGTCAGATATGACAACTGCATCTGACGATCCCTCTAGAAGTGCTCTTTGTGTCGTGTGCGTCGGGTCCTTTCCTAGGGGGGTCCCAGGGGAGGGGGGATAGGTATTCCCCCCCTGGTTATGCACAACGTTTGGCAATGGGCAGTAGCACGGGGCAGTGCCCCGATTTTTTTTTTTTTGGCATTTTTTGCTATTTTTAGCAGTTTTGTAAATTAATCCTGGATTAAGGGATTAGGGTTTTGGTATCTACGGAATACCTAAAAACATTGTATATATATTGTATGGTGAATGGTGAAATTCNCTTTACTTCACAGGTTTAAAACTTACATGTGGTATCAGAGCTCGTTTTTGGCTTCAAAGGGACGCCTTTGTTGTTGAGGGTTTGGCTCGATCTTGATAGATCAAGTTTATCTTGGGTCTATGATAAACCTGGGTTTAGTGGGAGCTTTTGCAAATGTGATTTGAGTGCAGAAAGTGGAATGGAAAGCTCGTCTAGAATCAAGATAGAGAAGTTCAACAGTAAAAACTTTGAGCTATGGAAGCTGAATATGGAGAACTTTCTTGTAGACAAAGAACAATGGATCATTATGGATCCTGGTACACAGCCTACTGGTACACCGTCTACTAGCACACAGGCTACTGGTACACAACCTACTAGAACACAAACTACCAGTACACCACCTAATGGTATGTCAAAGGAATATTGGGAGAAGTTGGATAGAAGAGCAAGGAGTACTATTCGACTCTGTTTGGCAGATTCAATGTTGTTGAATGTCTCAAGAGAGTCTACTGCCAAGGAACTATGCGATAAGTTGGGGAATTTGTATCAATCAAAGTCCCTGGTAAACAAGTTGTTTCTTCGAAAGAAGTTGTATCATCTTAGGATGGAAGATGGAGATTCTGTGACAGAACATCTAAATGNTTGTAAATTAATCCTGGATTAAGGGATTAGGGTTTTGGTATCTACGGAATACCTAAAAACATTGTATATATATTGTATGGTGAATGGTGAAATTCGATATAATGAATATACGAAAGGTTTTCTCGATTGAGGGTTTCCGGTATAAAATCTTTGTGTACTATGTGTATGAGCCATTGATTAAATTCTATTTTTCCTAAGAATCTATATGCATTTCTTTACTTCACAGGTTTAAAACTTACATGTGGTATCGGAGCTCATTTTTGGCTTCAGAGGGATGCCTTTGTTGTTGAGGGTTTGGCTCGATCTTGATAGATCAAGTTTATCTTGGGTCTGTGATAAACCTGGGTTTAGTGGGAGATTTTGCAGTTGTGATTTGAGTGCAGAAAGAGGAATGGAAAGCTCGTCTAGAATCAAGATAGAGAAGTTCAACAGTAAAAAAATTGAGCTATGGAAGCTGAAGATGGAGGACCTTCTTGTAGACAAAGAACAATGGATCATTGTGGATCCTAGTACACAGCCTACTGGTACACCATCTACTAGCACAAAGGCTACTGGTACACAACCTACTAGTACACAAACTACCAGTACACCACCTAATGGTCTGTCGAAGGAATATTGGGAGAAGTTGGACAGAAGAGCAAGGAGTACTATTCGACTCTGTCTGGTAGATTCAGTGTTGTTGAATGTCTTAGGAGAGTCTACTGCCAAGGAACTATGGGATAAGTTGGGGAAGTTGTATCAATCAATGTCCCTGGTAAACAAGTTGTTTCTTCGAAAGAAGTTGTATCATCTTAGGATGGAAGATGGAGATTCTATGAGAGAACATCTAAATTCCTTTAATACTCTAGTAAGTCAACTTGTCTCTGTTAATATTTCAATTGTAGAAGAAGATAAGTGTATTGCTTTGTTATGTTCTTTTCCAGACTCTTGGGATAATCCGGTTGTAGCAATTGGTAGTACCACTCAATCTACATTGAAGTATGAGGATGTAGTTTCATCCTTGTTATCTGAAGAGATGAGGTGGAAAAACATGGATGGCCATAACAAAGATGCTTTATTTGTAAGAGGTCGTACCCAAGACAAGAATCCTGGTAAGCAGAGGGGGAGATCTAATCTATAGGTAGATCTAAGTCTCCAGGAAAATCTTTGAGGAAATGCTGGAAGTGTGGTAAAACAGGGCATTATAGGAAATATTGCAAGTCTAAGAAGGTTGAAAAACCAAAGGGATTTGATAGTACCTCTTCCATAGAGGCGAAAACCTCCACTGAAGAAGGAGGTGACTTTTACCTAGCATCTACAAGTACACATGCAGACCATGATGTATGATTGATCGACTCAGGTGCATCATACCATATGACTCCTCACAGGAAATGGTTCTTTGAATATGAAAAATATGATGGCGGTGATGTATTCCTAGGAGATGACTCGACAACAAAAATCTTGGGACGTGGAAGGGTTAATTTGTTTCTAAATGATGGAAGGATTAGAACACTCGCTGGGGTTCTGGGCATTCCAAAACTTGCCAGGAGCCTAATATCTGTAAGCAAGTTGGATGATGCAGGAGTGGATACTGTATTTGGAAAGAACACTTGAAAGATGGTACGAGGGGCAATGGTGTTGATGAGGGGAGTTCGGTGTGGTACTCTATACAAGTTGTTGGGAATCACTTATACCAATGGGTGTAACAGTTATGTTGTCCTTGAGCAGACAAATAAAGAAGAAAATACCAATATCGTCCCTGAAAAGAAGACCATGCTGTGGCATCAAAGACTGGGGCATATTGGAGAAAAGGGCCTTTGAACACTACATGGTAAAAGCATGGTTGAAGGTATGTCTAATTGCACTCTAGATTTTGATTTCTGTGAACATTGCATATATGGTAAACAGAATCGAGTAAGATTCCCATCTGGTGCTACAAGAGAAAAGGGGATCTTAGAGTTGATANTTGTAAATTAATCCTGGATTAAGGGATTAGGGTTTTGGTATCTACGGAATACCTAAAAACATTGTATATATATTGTATGGTGAATGGTGAAATTCGATATAATGAATATACGAAATGTTTTCCCGATTGAGGGTTTCCGATATAAAATCTCTGTGTACTCTGTGTATGAGCCATTGATTAAATTTTGTTTTTCCTAAGAATCTATATGCATTGCTTTACTTCACAGGTTTAAAACTTACATGTGGTATCAGAGCTCATTTTTGGCTTCAGAGGGATGCCTTTGTTGTTGAGGGTTTGGATCGATCTTGATAGATCAAGTTTAACTTGGGTCTATGATAAACCTGGGTTTAGTGGGAGCTTTTGCAATTGTGATTTGAGTGCAGAAAGAGGAATGGAAAGCTCGTCTAGAATCGAGATAGAGAAGTTCAACAGTAAAAACTTTGAGCTATGGAAGTTGAAGATGGAGGAACTTATTGTAGACAAAGAACAATGGATCATTGTGGATCCTAGTACACAGCCTACCGGTACACCATCTACTAGCACACAGGCTACTGGTACACAACCTACTAGTACACAAACTACCAGTACACCACCTAATGGTATGTCGAAGGAATATTGGGAGAAGTTGGACAGAAGAGCAAGGAGTACTATTCGACTTTGTCTCGTAGATTCAGTGTTGTTGAATGTCTTAGGAGAGTCTACTGCCAAGGAACTATGGGATAAGTTGGGGAATTTGTATCAATCAAAGTCCCCGGTAAACAAGTTGTTTCTTCGAAAGAAGTTGTATCATATTAGGATGGAAGATGGAGATTCTATGACAAAACATCTAAATTCCTTTAATACTCTGGTAAGTCAACTTGTCTCTGTTAATATTTCGATTGCAGAAGAAGATAAGTGTATTACTTTGTTATGTTCTTTTCCAGACTCTTGGGATAATCTGGTTGTAGCAATTGGTAGTACCACTCAATCTACATTGAAGTATGAGGATGTAGTTTCATCTTTGTTATCTTATGAGATGAGGTGGAAAAGCATGGATGGCCATAACACAGATGCTTTATTTGTAAGAGGTCGTACCCAAGACAAGAATCATGGTAAGCCTTCAGGGGGGAGATCTAAATCTACAGGTAGATCTAACTCTCTAGGAAAATCTTTGAGGAAATGCTGGAAGTGTGGTAAAACAGGGCATTATAGGAAATATTGCAAGTATAAGAAGGTTGAAAAACCAAAGGGATTTGATAGTACCTCTTCCACAGAGGCAAAAACCTCCACTGAAGAAGGAGGTGATGTTTACCTAGAATATACAAGTACACATGCAGACCACGATGTATGATTGATCGAATCAGGTGCATCATACCATATGACTCCTCATAGGGAGTGGTTCTTCGAATATGAAAAATATGATGGCGGTGATGTATTCCTAGGAGATGACTCGACAAAAAAAATCTTGGGACGTGGAAGGGTTAAGTTGTTGCTAAACAATGGAAGGATTAGAGCACTCGCTGGGGTTCTGGACATTCTAAAACTTGCCAGGAGCCTAATATCTGTAAGCAAGTTGGATGATGCAGGAGTGGATACTGTATTTGGAAAGAACACTTGAAAGATGGTGCGAGGGGAAATGGTGTTGATGAGGGGAGTTCGGTGTGGTACTCTATACAAGTTGTTGGGAAACACTTATACCGATGGGTGTAACAGTTATGTTGTCGTTGAGCAGACAAATAAAGAAGAAAATACCAATATCGTCCCTGAAAAGAATACCATGCTATGGCATCAAAGCTGGGGCATATTGGAGAAAAGGGCCTTCGAACACTACACGGTAAAAGCATGGTTGAAGGTATGTCTAATTGCACTCTAGATTTTGATTTCTATGAACATTGCATATATGGTAAATAAAATTGAGTAAGATTCCCATCTGGTGCTACAAGAGAAAAGGGGATCTTAGAGTTGATACACAGTGATGTGTTTGGACCTGTTATTGTTCCATCCCTAGGTAAATATATGTATTATGTTTCATTCATAGATGATTTTTCAAGGAACACATGGATTTATTTTCTTAGAAAGAAATCTGAGGTATTTGATAAATTTAAAGA
>JZKD02S2084602.1:151830-163285 GCA_000966675.3 Picea glauca
CATTCTGGTGAGGAGATCGATAAAATGCTTGATTAATGGCTGAAGTAGGAACAAAAGTTAAGTATTAATTGCATAGCATAGCTATAGTGAAATATGTTAATTCAGGACAAAACAGAGTATACGATATGAACGAGTAAAGTAATCATATGAGATAAAAACAATTACGAATGAGGAAAACGAGGCTTAGGTCAAACTCCTACCATTACCATTTTTATATCATAAATAAGTGTTCGAACTTAAATAAAAAACTTGGAAGCCTTGAATACAATCGCACAGTACCAGTGGGACGAACCCCCCTTAAACACAACATTACTGTGCTAGCCGTAGGTTTAATACCGTGCATAGTTAAATCATAACGGGACGACGGTGTAATTAATAATAATATGAATTTTGGGAAATTAACTAGAACAATTCAAGAAAAGAATTCAACTCTGTTTTGACAAACCAATCTTTCAGAAATATAGAGGAGGATGTTAAACACAGAAATGTCAGTTTCGAATCCTATTGCTTCAATAATATCCACAGCAAATAAACCCAATACATAATGTTCATAATTATTTAAGGAAAACGACTGTCTAGATATCACGAATCTAACCAGGCGCAAGCTTGGTGTACTTTCTAAGTACCAGTCATTAATACAAATTAGGTTGTACCCTTAAAACAACTAATATAGAACTGGGAAACGAAAGATCTTCAAAGTATTAAGAATGAGACGTAGCCTTGATCATCGATGCATGTAACTCGTAATAACTTAGACAGAGGGGCTTTGTAGTTGGAACCTGAGTACCTCTTGAAAGAGATAAGAGGACGTTCCCCTACCACAGTGTGATCACCCCCTACACGAAATAAGGTGAAACATTAATAATATCCAACAACAATAACATAATCATTTTAAGAACAGAACGTAATGAGAAAGGAGTCGATGATGAACTTAACTGTAATAGAGGATTTTATACCATTCGCCATTGCGCCAAACCATGTGCCTCCTAGACCGAAAAGGGAAGAGGAGTTCGTGCCTCTCTGATGGGTACCCTCGCATATCAAAGGGGCCCATAATTAGTGACGAATACCAGTATTTAACCCAAAGAAATCATAAACAGGGATAATGATGCGAATCCGTTACCTCACGGTCCGACCCGTTCTCACCAGGACCTTCTTCGTCTCAGGCCCGAAGAGTCAAAGAACTCTTCCAACTCCTCTCGGGAGTACTCTACCCACAGTTCTCCTTTCGGCGATCTCCCCTTTGCTTATCGGGAAATCGGGTTTCGCGATATCGCAAACCTGTATGCACAATCTCGTGCAACTCCAAACTCCGAACCCCGAGCTCCGATGGTCAACGGTCAACGTTTCCGCTTCCGTCGGGGATTTCCCTATCGAGAAATCGGCACTTTCAATGCTGCGATTCACATACACGGTGAATCCCCGAATCCTGAATCCCGATGGCACGTGCGCTACCCCCCTGCCATGTCGCCTTCTCTCTCCGCTATATCGGGAATCGCGGGATCGCGATTTCGCCGTTCACAATTCTCTTGCAACGGAAAGTCCCGAATGCCGAATCTCGACCTCTCGAGATCTCGTGCCATCTGTCCCTGCTCTGATCGATGCCTCCCGTTTAACTCAGGAAATCGGCAAACGCGATTTCGACGAGTTCAAAACTCTCGTATTCGCAAACCCCGATATGCCGATATGCGATGGCTATGGGTTCTTCCTGCACTCAAGGGTTAAATCCCTCGCTACTTCTCCTAGATCTGATGGTCTACGGGATTCCGCATTTCTCCACAGCAATCCCTGGTCGTCAATTCTCCTCCTTGAGGACTTCTCCTGCTCCAAAGTTCTGCCCTGTTCGGAACTTCTCCTGGGTCTGTTCCCGTAGTGTTCACAACGGAACTATCCCTCCTGAGCTTAATTTCTCCCACTCGTTCGACTGAAAGTTGGCGCACTCCTTGCGCTTGGCGTCCAATCACCCTCAAAGTGTTGGGTCTTCTGGACTCTGTGCACTTCCAGCAACAGTAATCCCTGCCTTCCTTTCCTCAGACTAACTGCTGAGAATTCAACCTCGGCCTGCATTTCTCCTACACGACACGAGTAACCCAATTCGACTTCTAGGCGAGTGAGAATGAGAGTTTAACTGTTGAGCCTCATCAATGCACTCTATGTGGATGAATTCGACTGCACTCTATGCAGGAATCTCTTGGCCCAAACAGAGAAACAATTGAAACCCATTCACCTCTTTCTCCCACAGATGGAGAATACGATGCCCCTGGCAGTCTTCCAACTCAAGCAACCTATTACTAAGTGCTCTGGGTATACAGTAACCCAGTGAAAGCTCCCTCAGTGGATGCTTCCTTCAGATGATAGAACTCAAAGAGTTCCTTCCTTACACACACACTCAATACCCTCAAAGGTAGAAATCCTTTAGAACTACTCAGAGGTTCTGTTCACAACAGTGCCTCAGCTACACTGCCTTGACTATTGAGGTGTTCAGTAACCCCAAAAAGTCCTCCTTCTATATGAGTTGTTGACTTCAATGCTGGTGCTCTCAGCACGTCTTTGTCTGACTCCTTCAAGTTCAGAAGTGCCTCCTCAGTGCACTGGTATTCAGAGTCTCAACACTCTGTCACGCCCTCATGGCATGAACCCTCAAAGACCTCTCAAACCCTGAAATCAAACACACTCCCTGCAATGACATAATTACAATCCACCAATGCAGCATATAGTGAACACACACAAACATGCATATAATGACAGAAAATGAAGGAAAAACTGCTCTGTACTAATAATGGCAAATGCCTGTATATTTTACAAAGTATTCCTCGAGCTCTCTCTCGGCTCTCTCTCCTGCTCTACATCTATCTACCTCTTTCAAAAGGAGATCTGAATATCTCTTTTACCTGAGGGCTCTTAACGCTTCCCTCCAGGATTTACCTACTCTAATTAATTTACAATCAATGGCTGTCTAGTCTGCTATCCAGAACTAGATCTCAGTCGATCTATAATAAATTCCTATCTTATCTACAGCCTGCGCAAAGTCATGGCATTCATGGCTCACCAGCCTAAAACATTTATTACATTCATTTCAAGTATTCAAATGAGGCTGCGCCTCTTTTGTGAATGCATTTGTGAATGCATGCGCGCTGACGTGGCTGGCTGGCTGGCTGGCATGGAGAGATGCTCCTGCATCAGATAACATGCTTATAATGAGCGTAAAGTAATAGTAAATATCAATCTAGTGTAACAGTCTAAATATAAACAGAAAGGTTAAACTGCCTCTGGTCATTAGAATGACACCTATAATCGGTATAATAATACCAGTGAACTTAATGTTTAAACACATAAATTTTTCAAGATCAACATTGTACTGAGAGGTCTATTACACACCCATGCAAGGAAAAGCCGGTTATAAACTCTGTCAGCTAGGAATTAACCGACAGAGGAAGCTAGAACCAATACGAAAGTTCAGTTAAGAAAATAAATAAAATAGAATATCTCAGATGCACGATTACAACAGACATCGGGATAAGACCTTCCACAAGAGGAAGATGGCTCAGTCTCAACAGGAAAGCCAGTACAGAGAGAGGGTAAACTGTGAAAAACCCTAAACCCTGCTAGAGCACCACTGATTCCACCTTTTTCTATAGTAACATCGATATAAAACAAGAATGCTACCAAGGATCTGACCGTGAACTGGAGTTTACAGAAAACTACTCGATGAGACAGAAAGGCCTGAATGCAAAATGACATGAACATCCAAGTCGACTTACCTCCATAGGGCTGTCTGTCGAGGAGTTTTCTTCCAAGAACTCTCCCACCTGGAACAAGGCCCGATTTCACAGAAGCATGACCACGATGCTAAGATGGAAAACTAAAACAGAGTTTGGTCTAGAGCATTACATTTTCCTTCACCAAGCCAAGACCGGAATGAAGTGAAAGCTATGGGATACTCTTTCGTATGGAGTAATGGAGGATGGGTGGGAATCATACCTGTCCATGTGAACAAATGGTGAGTGCTGACATTTCATTGGGGCACGCTGGTCGAACTCTGAAATGATTAGACTTATCTCAGAGCGCCTTAAATGTTGCAGATAGGCCTTTAAGACGAGAGGGTTCTGACCTATATCGTTTTCTCAGAAAATTAATGGCGAGGAACCTATATGGCCTACTTAGGGTTATTTCTTTTATCACCTTGTTACACCGGTTATACGTTGAACCCAACTACCTTTACATTAACCATAACCTACCCAAGTTTAGCCTCTGCGCACTTAATTCATTTGTATAGATTAGTGTTCGAATTTATACCCAAAAGTGTATGTTTAAAAGTATTATGAATAGTATTAACCTCTTCTTGTAGACCCTGTAATAATATTTATACAAGGGAGATTGTCATAAGGCCTCACATTTATGACCATTGCATTTATAGAATAGTGGTTCTAAGTAGTTATACCCCATAACATAAAGTGGGTTTTGGAAACGAAAACGGTGGGTAATACCAAGTTGCAATGAAAACAAGGTATCCCTAGCTATGTAACTATGATCATGTATATAACTCAATACCAAATAGGAAGAGGTGACAATATGTTAAAATTGGTTAGAGAAGTAAAGGCAAAAAGACTGTTGTACATTATGGTTGACGATGACTGAAACTTTAAAGACACAGTATCAACTCAAAGTACCCAAATAAAAGAACAATAATTTATTTATTTATTATGTAAATTTTGAGGTACATTACAAATCCGATACAAGATGAGTGATGTGATTAGTATGATGGCATTGAAGCATCGATCTGTGAAAGAATTTAGTGTTTCTTTCCCCCTCTTTGACCCATTTGATGTGTGATTTTTACCTCCAGAGAATTTATTCCTACACCTGTCTCTCTGCCAATTGTTTATTGAGGGTGGACTCTTGGTCATTTAGGGAATCAGTGAAAACTTGATGTCTGATCTGTTGTTGGAGGTCTTAAATTTGCTAGTTTAGGATTTCTTGAGCTTGGAAGATGTTACCAAAAGTGGATTTGTTCCATGTCTTTAGACGTTGCTTAAGATTTTTTAACTTTTGTTGGAATTGTACATAGGAGTACCTTTTGTGATTGTCGCTTCCTTCCACCAAAGGCTAATGTTTTCTTGAAATTCTGGTTGTGTCAACCCAAATTTCTCAAAGAAAAAGGGATTCTTTCTTGGGGTGCCACTAATGTTTGTCGTAAGTAGTATCGACCAATGCTCTGATCCTGGAGTATCAATCATAGTGGCTTGCCAAGTGAGACCCTCCAATATGAAGGGTTCAGAGATTAGGAAGCGGTCTAGTCGGTAAGAGACATATTGTTCCCCTAATCGTCTATTAGACCAAGTGAAAATTATGTTGTTTGTTTCTACATCGATGAGGTCCAACATTCTGATGGTTTTGTGGAACTCTTCACTATCACTGCCCAATCTACGAGTGCCCCAACTTTTCTCCTCCAATCCAGTTGTCATGTTGAAGTCTCCCCCTAGTATCCAACGTTGATTACTGATGTCTCTGGAGATCTATTCCAGATGATGGAGGAAGGCTTCCTTGTCTCCCTCGGTTGTAGGGCCATAGAAATTAGACACGTAGCCTAGCTTGTTCGAACCGATGATTTTGAAGGAGGTTGTGATAGTCCATTTGGAGGTAAAGAAACCTTCCATGAGAATAGAGGTTGGGTTCCAGAGTATGGCTAGACCCCCTGATGTACCTTTTGCATCTACTTCTACTATTTTTGCTTGCTTCCAACACTTTATGAGTATTTGAGTGGCTTCATCCTCCACACATTTTTTTTTCTGCTAAAGAAGAATATTCATTTGTTCCTTCATTATCCTCTCCTAGAGCAAGCATTGCTTACTTCATGCATTGAGGCCCCTAATGTTCCAGGATAACATCTTCATGATGAGGGTGAGGGTTGGAGAGGAGGAAAGTTGTCCAAGATCAAGTGGATCTAGCCAGAGTTCACGAGGAAGTTTCCTACATCTTGAATAAGCCGGTGCTTTGGTTTTCTACCCCTTTTCTTCTCTTCTTTGGTGGGTTTGTGCTGGTATTTCGAGTGCCCTCTTTGGATTCCCAGAATTGAGTTAGCTCGGGTTGATCCCCCCGTCGTGGAATTAAGAAAGACTTTGCGTAACTGATCCTGAGGGATGGTGTATAACTATTGTTTACGATAGGCTTATTCTAGGTGTACCAGATCTATTCCTGCTAGTTCCTGATCCTCCATATCTATGTCAGGGTCTCCTATTTCTAGTCTTAGATTCACAGGGAGAGAGGTTTCCGAGGTGGGGATTTGAGGATTTGCAGGATTAGGTGGGATAGTTCCTGGGTTATCTTTAGCTTGCTATGAGGTCGATGGAATTGGTAGGGGGGGCAGAGGGGTTGGTGGGATTTTCTGAGATTTTCAGGAGGGTTTCGAAGGAGTTACTGGTTGAGGGTATGGAGGGGGCCTGAGGAGGCGCTTTTCTGGTTGTTTGCCTACGACGACCAGTGACTAGGGTGTAATCGTCCTTGTTTTTGTCAGGATCCTCAGGGTTTTTATTGTTGGGTTTATTAAGGGGGCATTCACAAAAGAGATGACCATGTTCGTGACATTTCCGACAATAGAAGGGAATATGTTCATAGTCCAAGGTTTGTGACCATTCTTCGTCCTAGTAGTCTAAGGTTATGGCTCCAGGTAGGGATTTGGAGATATTTAAATAGACACAAATATGGACATAAGCAGTGTACCTTCATTGTTTTGTGGCTTTGGAGGCTTTGACGTAGATGCCAATCGTATTACCAATGCTTGCTTGTGTTTCCTCCAGCCAAAATTCCTGAGGTAAGGAGTAGAGTCTCAGCCAAATTGGTGCGTGTGTGAAGTCTTCCTCTTCTGGACTGAACTTTTTCGTCCTGAAACAGAGGAAAAGTCCTGTCGCGTTATAAAATTAAGGGCCTCCTTAAAAAATTATGTCTTTGTCTTCTAGGTTGTGTAGGATGATGGTGAAGAAGCCTTTAGAACCGAGCTGAAGGTCGTAATGACCTTTGGGCTTCCACCAGTGTTGAATCCACTTCACTAGATATTTCTCCGATGGCCATAGGCCCAAAAACTTTCCCACCAGGGCAAAATATTTCATGTATTGCTTCTGATATTCTATTCTTGGTGATTTGATAATATATTTGGGAGCAACAGGAACCTGTGTGATGCATTTACCAGGTTCCCAGGTGCGAGCCTCTTTTGGATAGTTTGTTTTAGGGTCTATCTCCATGGGTTTTTCCTTTAGCAGATCATCCTCCCAAAGAGTATTTCTCAGTTCTACTGGAAGTGCAAAGGGCGACCTTTTGAAGTGTTTGTTGCCCAGCTCGGGGGCGGTAACCGTGTTGTAAGAGGGGCCAAGAGGCATCCCTTCCTCGGCCTCCATGGTCACGGCAGGTATTTAGGGCGACACTCATAAAGGGGCTCGAGGTGGAAACCCTAGCAGAGCGAAAAATTACTTACGGCTACTTGTAGCACAATTTCTTATAAATCTAATTTAAGGGTGCCCCAATTTCATTATTAAATTATATTAATCTTCTCCATTTCCTTTATATTAATTATTTCATTATCCTCCTTATAGTCATTATCTAATTATATTGCATTATTATATTATAACACTAATTGATAGCCTATGCCATCAACTTTTCCTTGTTATGTCTAATCCAAACATGTCAATCCTTCATTATCTTAGATAAAAATGAAATGTCGATAAAAATGAATTTCATTGTGCAAAATCCGGATAACAATTATGAAAACTCACACCACAGGAATCTTAAAACAGTAATTACCACCCTATATGGAGGGGAAATCTAGAATGACATATGTTTGATGGAAAGACTAATCCGTCCTGAAGATGAATCCAGGTAAAGGATTTGAAATGTCGATAAAAATGAATTTCACTGTGGAAAATCCGGATAACAATTATGAAAAATCACACCACATGAATCTTAAAACATTTTCAACCCTTTTCTTTCTTATTATGTCTAATCCAAACATGTGACTCCTTCATTATGTTATATATTATTAATATTATTATTAATCATCTCCAACCTTTTTAAATCTCTTCATTATTAAATTTGATTTCATGGTATATGTATTTTCTCCATTAATTAATTTTTCAACTTGAATATTGACTTGGTTAATTAATTCTTTATTTAATTCCAAGTACTAGTTTGACTATGTTATTTAATTCTTTATCCAATTCTTACTCAATGGTCGCTTTTCGATCCAAATCTTTAAATACAAAATATCGACACTAGTTTTCTACATATGAACTTTTTGTTATCTTTGATTATGGACGGAATGTCCACTCAAATATTGAACCCTTTGAAAACTAGGTACACAATGTTTATCAAAAAATATACTCTACATAGTATGTAAAACAAATTTAATCCCCATAACCTAAATGTATTACCTTCTACCTTAATTTCATTTTCCTTATATATTGATTGGCATAATACAATATTCCTCACCATGTCATTAACAATATAAATATGGTGTGATCATACCAATCTAATTTTAAGTACAAGCACAAGTAAAACCCCTAAAATAATCATTCCACCGTACACATAGCTGCCATGTAGTTATGAGAATCTAGATCTAGATTAATTTATAATTAAGAAAAACCCTTGGATCATTGTTTCATAATTCATGGAGCTTCCCTCTCACTCTCATTATCAAATTCAGAGACATAGGAAGTCAAGAATGTTTCAATTTAAAAATGAGTAAAAGCCTTGGGGCGTCATTCCACCATATTTAAAAAAAAACTTGGATCAACCATAGACCTGTGGTGCCAACCCTTTCATAAGACAACCATAGACCTATAGATGACTCTTCACACTTTTTTCTTGATCTCTTGATCGATGATGACTTAGCTCTATGATGTGTCTCCATATTTGTACAATTCTTTCCCATCACTTGGCAAGTTGCATCACATGAAGTGGACTTAAGTCTCCTCTAGCTGACTCGTTCTGTCACATGCACCAGTCCACTTAAGCTTCTCTAGGTCCACCTCACCACTTGTATACCTAGGTCGTCTCGTCTACCAAGTCATCTCGTTTCACACCCAAGTCATATAGTTGTCTACGTCAAAGTGTGCCCCAAGTGAACCCAAGGTTGATGCGTCTGCAACTTTGTCAACTACAAGTCATGGGGATAAGTCACCTTTGAGCCTGCACATCTCGATTGTGGGTCCAAGGAATCCCACTTATCCCATATAAAGGAAACTTGGATGGTCAACACTTTGTTCATCTGTTAGGGCATGCATGTCGATTCATTCTATCTATTTGTGGAAACACATGCCCGGCTTGGTAGTGCATCTACTACCATATGCGGTGGAGGTATTACAACCTCCCTTACTAAACTTGTTTATGTCCCAGCAACATCCAATGCACACAAGATCAAAGATGTCGCTTCTCAAAGTCCCACATCTTGTCCTCATATTGCGACAAAGCCTCCTGTCACTCCCAACTATTTTTTTCCCTTGGTCCATACTTCCAATGAACAAAGTACTCATGTTTCTGCTTCTTGTTGAAGAATGAGGTTTTATGCTCAAGCATATCCTCTACCTCCAACTTAGTTCTATCTGCAATCAAGGTAGGATCTCGAGATGGTGCTTCCCTACTAGGATCACCTTCATCAATCCTACAAGGCTTCAACTAACTTATTCAGAAAACTAGATGATGAGCCTTCATGTGTAGAGGAAGCTCCAATTTGTAGGTGACATTGTTGATCTTCTCAAGGACTTTGAACAAACCTTCAAAACTCCACACCAAGGCACCAACCATGTTGTTATGTGGCTTGAATTATTCTCTACTCAACTTGAGTAAGACCAAGTCACTCACTTCAAACTCTGTATTCAATTTGTCATGATCTTTCCATTACTTTATCCATTTTGCTACATCCTTCAAGTGAACATGTTCCATCTCCAATCTATCATGTCATCCCTTCATGAACCCCAAGGTTGATAGGTTGTGCCCATAATATCCCTTGAGCATCATATGTGGAGTCAAAGGTTGTTGCCCATTTTCCAACTCAAATGGGATGTATCTTATTGTTGAGCTCTTTTGAATGTTATAACTAAACTTAGCAGCATCCAACAAGTCATGCTAGTTCGATTGGTGTACCCACACAAAGTGTCGCAAGTAGCCCTCCAAGAGTATGTTATTATGCTCAGTCTACCCATTTGTTTTTAGATGCTAGCTCGAGCTCATCAAAACATTGGTCCCCATGACTTTGAACAATTCATTTTAAAAACACCAAGTGAACTTTGTGTCCTTGTCTGACACAATACTCAAAGGAAGACCCCAATGCTTCACTATCCTTCTAAAGAACATCTTCACAACTTCTTTTGTAGCATAAGGCACCTTCATAGGAATGAAGATAACATAATTGGATAAACGATCGACCACAACCGTGATCCCATTATACCCTTGACTGATGAAGTCCATTGAGAAACTTGCCTAAGGTCTCTCCGGAACTGGTAAATCCTGCAACAAACTGACTTGCATATTCTAATCCGCCTTGTCTTGTTGGCACATAAGACAAGTCTGGATGAACTCATGAACATCACGCCTCATATGCTCCTAGTAACATCCCCATTCCAACAATGCTAAAGTTATTCATTGTCCTGGGTGGCTAGCCCAAGGCAAGTCATGACATTCCCTTATGAGCTCCGTGTGGAGATTACGTGACTTAGGCACATAGATGCACTCACGAAAATACAAAAACCCATGATCCATCCAAAACTTCCACGTCTTTCCCTCTCTTACTTGCTTCATGATTTTCAACGACGCGAGATCTTTGTTCAACGATTCCTTGATATTTTCTTACAAGTTGTCAAGACTTGTGTTTGTTTGTCAAAGTAGTATGCTACAAGATTTTACAACCTTACCCAAACATGCTTTTCTCCATTACAAATAAGAATTTGCTCCCTCTACAAGTTTTTGTAATCTCTCTAAGATGAGGATTTACTCCCTATAAGCTTCAATACACAAACAATAAAGATTCAATCCCTCCTCTATAGGCTTTTGGAGCCTCTATCAAAAGGATCCAATCCAAAGAATTGATCCACCTCACCTTTCGCCTTCCCATGGTCTTTAGGTTTCAACAGTTAATGCTTCGACCATGGCCTTATCTTCTTGGTAGAACCACCAAAAAGAGTACCTCTAAATTCTAGCTTTAGAATACAAATGAGATGAGAGACACAATTAATAAAACTCTCTACTCTACCTTAATCTCTTTATTTGAAATATTGTCAATCTTATTTCAAGACTTAACTAAACATAATTGATTAACCAAGATCACTTTGAAATTTTTTTATATAAAATGACTGGCTATGATTCATTGATTTCCCTTTTCAACATCTAACCAAACAATCACACAACCACAATCTAGAAACCAATGTCCATGTAATTTTATGTGAACTCTTAAAAAATTATTTTATCCACA
>JZKD02S2084603.1:1568-25751 GCA_000966675.3 Picea glauca
ATATATATATATATATATATATATATATATATATATATATATATATATATATATATATATATATATATATATATATATATATATATATATATATATATATATATATATATCAAGGGAAATTGAACCATTCCTTTAAACAATACAATTAATGAAATTTTTGTAGACAACCATGAATTGTAATTGAATATACAGAAGAAATTTCATATGAATTTCTAATACGATTTACAAAAGTTTAATTTTTCTCAGTTCGGATTAATAGCAATACCCATAAATTTAACAACAAAAAGACTGAAATGAAATACTGTCACCAGTTGTTGTTGACTTTTGAAGTAGAACTTCCAAATTTGAATTAGTTGCACAATGCTCCTCTTCTGGCCTGTTAATCAAGTGAACTCACTGGTACCTCCCAACAAATGTTAGGGGTACTCTTCTTCCCCCTTATCCCCCCGAGTCGGAAAGGGACCACACATAAAAAACAGAAAACAATAGCACCAAAAATTTCCCTCGTCAAGAAGAGCTTCCACTCTTTGTCAAGTTTTGGAATCCCAACTCTCACAAGTAAAACTTAGTAAATAAAAAAATTGGCAGCATAACAGTACTAACAAAAGTGAGTTGTCTTTTCATTTCTCTCCATTTATTTTATAGAAAAATTCCCAATGACACATGTCCTTATGAAAAAATAATTATTTTTTAATATTTTAATTAAAGGAGTATTCACCCACTACAACTGTCACACTCTCCCCAAGTTGCACAAGTAATTTCTCTTTTTATTTTATTTAAAAACTATTTTCCGTCACATTCTCCAATGTGTTCCTATTTTTCCTTTTAGTTGTTTCTTAGTTCTCCAATCCCTCATTTATTTTGTGTCCCCTAACTAGATTTTAGTTTGAGTTGGATTATGAGTCTTCTTTTAGTTAGGATTAGTGGTAGATTGACTCAAGATGCTACTCTTTGTGAACCACATGTTCTCTCATGTTTTAATTCCTTCTTATTTAAAAATTTATTTTAATATTTCCATATACACATGTGCATTTACCTAACTTTTATTTTGAGTTCCACTTTCACTTGATTACTAGTCTAAATCCCTTTTATTCCCTTTTGATGTTTTACCTAAACAAACCTCTTTAAACTTAGACTTTTTGTTATTTTATTGTTCACATATTAATAATCAATTGACTTCTCTTCCTAACAAAGTCTAAGTATTTTATTTTTATTTTCTAATCCTTCTAGATTTTTATTACTCTCATTTGATTATGTGACATGCCCTTCAAGATGCACCTATGTGCTCCAAGGGTGTCACTCACCTTTGATTAGTTTTGGAAGTGTCTGACACTTGGAATCAACACTCCACTTGGTTGACCTTGTGAGAGGCTAAGGGATTGTAAGGAATAATAATTTCTCTTTATTGCAAGCCCCTTAGAATTCTTCGTGACTGATTGTCTCATTCTTCCCTCACGACGTTTTGGACCTCTCGAACTAGGTAATCGTTAACCTACAGTTCAGGTCACAGTTGGAGTGCTAGTAGGTTGTGACAAGGACGTTGCCACACATCTCCCTCAATTGTCTGGTTTATGTGCATGGATCCTTTACTTCTTATGTGATTCATATTAGCAAGTGTCAATAATCCATATACATAACATCCACTGACAAAAATGCTGTCAATAATCCATATACATAACATCCATACTAAAATCATCATATATACATGCAAATCAATACTCAAAACTCAAACTAAATACAAGTCCACTCCCTAACTCAATATGGAGTCCAAGGGATTCTGTTGATGCCATCAACATTATCAAATTGTCATGTATCCTGCACACTCAAGGAAACTCATCAATAACACTTGTCAATATATATATAATCAATGACATCACAATATAACTCATAATCAAAGCATAATCATATTGTATCATAACCGGATCACTTGCTCGTAAGTGTCCTCAAATAATAAGTCAGTAAAAATGTGATTAATGCAACTAGATATTATAGTCACACCTATGGTCATAGGTTGTAAATTGAGAAAAGATTATTAATCTCCAGAAGAAAATCAAATATTGTATAGGTCAATGATTGGAAAACTAATATATGTGACAACATCAAGGTCGGACATTATGCAAGTAGTAGCATTGGTTGCATGATTTCAAGCTGCATCAAAAGAAGCTCATGTGTAAGAAGTAAAACGAATATTCAAATATCTAAAGGGCACCTTGGACTTAGACTTACGGTACTCAAGAAGTGAATATTTTACTCTAACAACATATGTATATTGGGAAGACAATGTTGATGATAGAAAAAGTAGAACTAGAGTAGGAATCTTTTTATGCAACAATCTAGTTTCTTGGTTGAGCAAGAAACAATCTTTAGTCTCTCTATATACAGTAGAAGTTGATTATATTGTAGCAACAACATGTTGCACACAAGTTCTTTGGATGAAACAAACATTGTAGGATATCAAGATAGAATATGATTAACCAATCTCAATCATCTATGACAACACAAGTGCAATCAACATTTCAAAGAATCTTATTATGCACTCAAAGACGAAACACATTCCCATCAAGTACCACTTCTTAAGAGAACATGTAGCCGAATAAAGTTTCAAGTTGGACTATATTTCCACAAAGGAATAAGTTGCAGACAGTTTTACCAAACCTCTTTCGAAAGAAACATTTTCATATCTCAGAGAGAATCTAGGAGTGATATCACTCTCATTTCGTCCGTAAAGAAGCATGGCTCATAGGGAGTGTTCCTTTTCCATTGATGTCAAAGGGGGAGAATTATAGATAGGGGGGAGTTGTAGACAAGGGGAGGAGAATTACAGATAGGGAGAATTGTAGATAAAGGAGAATTATTTTTGTTTATAGAGGATTACATGTTTTTGAGTACATGATTGCAATCAATGACAAAGGGGGAGATTGTTGAATAAATTATTGTCATTGGTGTCAAAGGTAAGTATTCCAATATAAATATTCAAAGGAAATGCGACTTTAAGAAATACAAAGGGGAAGTGGGTTAGAAATAAAGTTACGTGAAAGTGGGATTAAATATGAAGTTAGATGAAAGAGCATTGGCTAAATGTTCTACC
Source organism: Picea glauca (assembly GCA_000966675.3). Lineage (NCBI taxonomy): Eukaryota > Viridiplantae > Streptophyta > Pinopsida > Pinales > Pinaceae > Picea > Picea glauca. The sequence goes on from JZKD02S2084603.1 coordinate 4,657, forward strand.
TTTTGGGTTTTCTCGCAGGAATTGGTCGGAATCCAACGATGTAAATTTGGATAAAATATCTATTTTTTGTTGTTTAAATTTCCTTTCTGAATGCATAAATGGATTCAGTGTGCTGAAAACCCCCTGGGGCAATTGGATTATACAAACTTAGCCACTCAAATCTGCAGATCCAACCATTCATCACCGGATTTGGGGAAAAATCAAACAGAAAAAGTGGCTAGAAAACCCCCAAAAGGTAGAACGTTTAGACTACTCTACATGAAAGTGGATTAAACATAAAGTTATGTGAAAGTGAATTAAAAGGTGAAAGTGTAGTCAAAGTGCACATGGTATTTTCCCATGGTTTAAAAACCCATGGTGGTATTTTTCCCATGGTATGTTGAAAAGTAAATTTTAAAAAAGAGAAATTAATTATTTGTTTAACGAAAGTCATTTCTTTTCAAATGTACATGATTTTTCATGTAGAGTTAATGGCATAGTATAAAAAGAGAAGATAATTATGAGTGAAGTGTGTGAGGGTGAAGAGCGGAAATAGAATATTTACATATGAGAATATAAAATGAAAAATATTGAATATTTTTTAAAAATGAGAGAGTGACGAAGTATGTGACGATCGAGCCAATAGATCTTGCAAAAGAAGAAGGAGCGAGCATCGAGAATATCTGAAGAAAGTGGAAGAAGTGAATGCTGAGATTATCTGGTGAAAATAGAAGGAGTGAGCACCGAGAAAATTTGGAGAAAGCATAAGTAGAAAGTGCAGAGAATATCTAACGAAAACAAAAGTAACGAGCACAAAAGATTTGGCAAAGAAAAAAGAAACAAGCAGGCCATTGAAGGAAATGCATATGAATACCTTGTAAAAATGTAAGTACGTTGGTACCTATAATACAAATAGTAGTGGATACTGGTGTCTCAAGTAGGTCGGTGCCTACAAACAGTAGTGGGGATTGGTGTCTCTAGTAGGTTGGTTCCTACAAACATTTGTAATAGTAGGTTGGTGCCTACAAATTTATAAAATTACGTGATTGCTTTATTATGGTTTATGAGTGTTAAAAATAAAAAGATAGACTTATACTGATTCACCCCCCCTCTCAATATAAGTGTGTGCTCAGCAAAAACTTATCATCTTATATTTAGGAAAGCATTCAAAATGAACATATAATGAAGGTTTCTTATGTCCTTTTGAAAAAATACCACCACCACCACCAGATAAAAGATGCATTGATTGAAAAATCCTTACATCACTTCCTTTAATACTTCTTATTGGATTTTCACCACTTATTTGAGGAAATCAAACTTAAATGTAGTACACTCTAAAGGGAAAAAAAGGGCAGAATTGAAGCATGGTGAAGGAGTGCGCATATGGAAATTGAAAAGTAGACATCAGAGGGAACGCTATATAAATGGGAAGCAAGGGTAAAGCCTGAACAAACTCCATCAATTAATACCAATCAAATGAGAATGGGAGAAATATTATTTTCAAGGTTGTGCAAGTTCCAAGGGTAAAAAAGAAAGATACCTCTTACTTGCCATGTTGATGTTAGTTGTATCATTAGACAAGTACTTCTGCATTGGCATGTGTCTAGCATGTGGAATTCATTGAAATCCTAGTGTGAGTTACTTTAGTTAAAATGAATTAATTAAAGTAAAAAAAAAAAATTATTAATGAGTTAAGGAACATGCTAAAAGTACTTAGCATATAGCATGTAATCTAAATCTCAAGTGAGTGTGAGAAGTAATCTCAATAATGGATCAATTTACAGATTATAAATAGATTGTAACTCATAATTATAAAAACAATGCTAAGAGAAGGAGGAAGACACTCGACTCGACTTGTGTTGAGGGTGTCGACATAGTTGGGACTTGTGTGAGATACACTCATGAGATACTTCAAGAGGAAATCACTCTTGATTAGAGAAATCAAGAGAACCTTGGTGAGAGACCAAGGTGAGTATCTTTGGTGAGATTCCAAGATCGAGAGACTTTTGGTGAGATGATAAGAGCAAGGGAGACTCTTGGTGAGATGCCAAGAGCAAGGTACCTTTGGTGAGATGTTAAGGTTGGGATCTTTGGTGAGATGTTGAGATCAGGTACTTTGATGAGAGATCAAGGTTGGACCTAGCAAAGAAGGACTTTTGCTAGTGTGAGGAGTGTAGAAGTAAAGAAAGACTTTTGCTTACACGGGAGTGAGGAGATCTAATTGGTTGGGTGAATAAATTTCATACAAGTGCTGATGCAAAGAGGGTTGGATCACGAAGGACTATGATTTAAGATCTTGGATATGTTGATAAGGACTTCCATCGAGATATCATATAGGTCAAGGAGAAGAGAGAGCAGAGGCAACTGCAAGTGGATTTCAGAGGATAGAAGCCAGAGGAAATAGTAACATCATATGGAAGTGTTTGTATGGGTTTTATGTACATGTATATGATTCATAGTGGGGAAAGTCACGTATGTACGCAAGTCAGTCGAAGGCGAATCATGTATACCTCGAAAAACATGTTGTTCAGGGGTCGTACTGCATAGCAGACTTGGTTAGGTTTGTCTATAGTTGTATTTATCTTAGTGGGCCATTTTCCCTGTTACAATAGCCTTGATTTGACATTAATAAAAGACTCTTAGGATTGGTTTTCCCTCTGGGGTTGTTACAAGGGTAGTTTACCTGAAAATATTGGTGTCTTGTGTGTGACATTTTGGTTTCCTAGTTTATGCTTCCACCACATGTTTAGTTGATTACTGAGTTGTGTTTTTAGTAGATAAAGTGATTTTATTTTGAGCTAATTGTCAGGTGTTGGGTAAGGGAATATCAACATGGTATTAGAGGATACCAAGGTTTGTTGGAGATTAATCAACATGCAAGTCACTAGAGTGTAATGTATAAGGCAAGCTAGTTGATGGTACTATCAAAAATCATAAGGCCACATGGCTTGTCTTCTAAGCACAAGAGGACAAACTATTGGTTGCAATTGCAAGTGAATTGAAAATAATTGTAGTATAGAATATTTTTTTTTAAATATAATATGTAGTGCCAAAAATCCAAGTAGGATAGATGGCCAAGTAGGCAAAGAAGGCCAAGAGTCATGTTTATGAAGACCGAGAGTAGTTTGAAGGCTAAGAGTCATTGGTAAATTTTATAAAAGAAACATTATCATTCATGCAAAAAGTTCTCTTTTGACATTTTAAGTTCGTTGTTAGTTTTTATTCTTATACCTCAAGTTGTGAATGGTTATGGACTATTCTCACCATTCATATTTTTCTTGAAGTTTGTAGAGATGGATGTTGTATTATGTAGATTATTCTCATGCTTGCAACATCTGTGATCACTTATTTTATACGGTGCTAACAAGTTGATGTGAAGCATGTATTTTTCAATGATTCGTAGCATATCCTTGTTTTCTCAAAGCTATTATCCCTGCTATTTGTATTTTGTTTTAACTTCATGTCAATCAAATCATAAATGCTCCTATCTAGGATTAGACTATTTGTTAGATTAGTTGCATTCTTTAATTGCATTTTTAACTACTTTTCATTTAATTCATAAACTCAATTATCATACTTTTATCATAATCAAAAGGTTCACCATTTTTCAATAGAGAAAGGTATAATTGAACATTTATCTACATCAACAAAAAAAAACATGCAAATTAAACATTTCACTTGGGAAAAATAATTGGTTGTAATAAAATGTGAGGATACTAATCCTATCAATTCTAAATTATAGTATGAAAAGGAATATAAATGAACCTCATTTTAAAAAAAAGTAACCAGGGAAAAAAGATCAACTAACTTTGAGGATGATTGTGAAGACATTATAAGATATATTACAAAGGAGAAAGATAATTAAAAAGGATCTATGTTGTAAAAAATGATGTTCAATTGTGAAGAATTTGGATAAACAATAAAACTTTACTAATAAATAGATCAAAGATGCAAAAGATGGATGCTGAATTCCAAAGAATTTGGGTAAAGAATAGAACTTCACCAATAGATGGACCAATGATTGGTACATGTTCTTAATTGATTATAGAAGTTGAGAAATATGAAAGATTTGAAATGTTTCATTAGGATGGAAGGTGAAATTCACTGATAAATAGATCAAAGATGCAAAAGATGGATGTTGGATGGGAGGTGAAATTCACTGATAAATAGATCAAAGATGCAAAAGATGGATGTTGAATTCCAAAGAATTTGGGTAAAGAATAGAACTTCACCAATAGATGGACCAATGATTGGTACATGTTCTTAATTGGTTATCGAAGTTGAGGAATATGAAATATTCGAGATGTTTCATTAGGATGGGAGGTGAAATTCTACAAAGGATAATTAAGAGAACCAACTGTAAAGCAAGAAGAACACACTTAATACAAGTCAATGGACAATTGTGAGGCTAAATTCATTGAACAAGCACAAACCATTCAAAATGACTCTGAACCAGGGAGTTTGAAAGTTTTTAACCATGGGAGGATTGATGAAGTAAAAGGGAGCATTGAACAAAACATCATGCATAATTTTCAAGGGCTTTCAGTGCTCAGTGAAATTTGGTCAAAATTATTTTATCAGTGAGCTTGTATTTATTCTAAAACACAAATAGGAATTTTTTTGAAGCTTTTAGGGAGAAATTATTTGAGGAGCGTATCTTCTTGGGGATGATATATATCTTTCGTTTCTGGGGTGAAAATCCAGACATAGATCGCTGTTGGATTTCTTATTTTTTTAAGGAAGATTTCGTAGTTTTGGTTCTGGTTTCATATGTATATTTAGAGGAAACGAATCTAGCAAGAACAACATTCTTATTCACTTCTAGTACACTGTGTACTCTATATTTTTTTATTTTATACAAAATCTTCGTAATAAAATATTCTCTTAATCCCCTATTTGTTTTACTGTGCTTGAACAATATACTACTCTTGTTGTTGCTAACCCTATTTGTTTTACTGTGTTGGAACAACATACTCCTCTCATTGTTGCTAACAGATTTACAAGTCTAGAGATTTATTCATAAAGACTATGTGTATAACTTAACAAGAGTATATGAAGACAATAAGCAGAACTGAGGAGTTGAGTTAAGTAGATGCGAAGTAGCTACATCATGCAACATGTTTGGATTAATGCCTAGATTACCTTAATTGCTTCTACAAAGGGCTTTAAAAAAGGCTTCATCCACCTAGAGTAATAACTATACGTTGTTTGAAACACATTTCTCCTGCCATGGACCAACTGTTCTTCCCAGTACCTGGTATCCGAGCTGACAATCTTCAAGACGGCGAGGGGGTGTAGGGAACTCAAACTCAGGTGAGGGTGTGTTTGCTGACGAGGTGAGGAATACAGAGGATAAGGCGGGGTGAGGATCACTGCAACAAGCCTACTTCCCAATATCTTGCCTTAACACATCATACGATTTTGAACTTTGTTCCTTCGGTGGTTGTAGGGATCTCATAGTCTTGCACCCAGTTGCAAGCATTAATAACAATATATGAATATGTAGATAACATTGAATCTTGGATATTGGTGCGTTCATATATATTATTTTTATTATGTATAAAGAGGGATTAAATTCATAATTAAATTTTATAGACACATAATAAATGCGAAGTTAAAATGAATTTATGTAGATGATTAATGTTCAAAAGGTAAGAGGTTACTCAGATTTTTTTAGAATCTTAATTCTGTGTTGAAAAAATATTGAGACAAGTATTCCAATATTATCATAGTTTTATTGATTTAGGAGTTTGGAAAGATAAATATTGTAACAGATATTTTGAAATTGTGATCTAATTTGGGTATAGGCAGGGTCACTCTAGCTGAAAGTGTTTTTCATCTCAACCCTCTTAGTGTCACAAAGATGATAGATTCTTATGTCACATGGTGTTTTGGGAATTCCTCAATGTCCAGTTTAGCTATGTAGCTAGTGGGAGTTGGTTCTTATTTTAGCAATGATGTTTTCTTCTTTGAGCTAGTGAGCACTGAGAGATAGATTAGGGTTGACCACCTCCTTGTACTATCTTAGCTTCATTTTTAGCTTCTAATTTTCTATTACACAATAGATTCATTTTAAATTTAGATGTAATAATATTTTTAATATTATCCATAAGTGTTATGCATAATGACATCTTCATGTATATCTGAATGATTTAGCCAACACTAGACATCTTGATGTCATCTTTGGGAAACCTCTTGTCATCCATGCTTTATCTCATTATTTTACAGTAAGTGCATAATCATGACTATGCACTCAAGAGAGAAAGGTTTGTTTTTATGAGGAGGATAGGATATGGTGTATTGCCTTTAATTTTGAGATTATAAGTTATAATTTTTTTTTGGATATGCTCTATCTTTCTCCAGGATTCTCTAGAGATATTGTATCACTAAACTTCACATGAGTGATGAGAGTATCAAAAATAAATTTTTTTCCTACTAATTTACACTTGTTTTAAAGTCCATAATAAGCTTTCCACCCTCCATTTATCATTTTCTCAATACTATAATTCCAATTGAGTTTGTAATAATCATCTATTCTAAGATATTTGTATGAAGGAACTTCCTCCAAGTTATTGTCATCATAATATACAAAAGTGTCATAGGTAAGCTTTTTGGATTTGATTATCATAACCTTAATTGTGTCAGTATTCACAATCATACCCATACTAGAACATGTCCTTAGAATTCTTAAGATTCTTAAATGCTTGAAAAAATCATAGGGATTCATTTTCACAAGGACAATATCATACATATAAAGAAGAAAAAATATAAAGAACAATCTTACTTAACTTTTATGTTACAATTAGTCAATTTCTTTAAATCAATCTTTAAATTTGACAATAAATTTTCTACTCTAAACTAAACTGCTTAATAATTAATTTATTTATACCAATCCTTAAACTTGACGATAAATTTTCTACTCTCAATTGCTTATCTGTGTATACTTTATAATTGCTTATTGCTGTATACGTTATGGTCATTGCTTTACACTTTATGGCAGATTAGTGAAGCCTAAACTTCTCCAAACCCGCTATCCCATGTTTATTTATTTAGGGCAGACCATCCAAGAATTGCGATCCTAGATTTTACTTTTAGGCCGAGAGATTATTAGCAACTAATCTAATTTATTTGGCCAAAATTACATCCAAGAAAAAAGTTTGAAAATTGTAGCGAGCGACTGATGAGGGACTTCGATCAGGTCCAGCAATAACTATACAAATGAATACACACGCATACACGTGAAAGCTTGTCTGCGGCTACTAGATGATCCCGAGGTCGAAACCCGCAAAGCTTCCAGGGCTGCCGAGGCCAAACGTCGTGGGCGACAGCTTCCCACACCTGGGACTGGTATTGGGTCTGCGTTGCAGGTAATACATACTACATAGCGCTGGGAGAACTCGACGTCGAGTCCCGTGGATTCTTCTTCGACTGCCAGCAGAACGTTGGCGAGAGGGGGAAGGCGGCGGTCTTCTCCCCCTGGGAGCTCCTCTCCGCCTGCTCAGCGAGGCTTTCCGCCAGCTGCCTGTACGCCAGGCTAATGGGCGACGAGGAGGTATAGTCCACCCATGTCCAATCCAACGGACTGAAGTCTGTCAGCGGCGAGAGCAGGATCGGGACTGGGGACACGGGGATCAGATCGACATTTGAACGTTCGGCTGCGAGAGGGCCGAGCGGAGATGGAGCGAATTTCTGCAAGCGGCCATTGGAGGCGGCGGGGGATAGCTTCGTCGCGGGTTTGGAACTGTTCCCTGTGAGCTCCTGCACCAGCTCTCGAAAGCACGATGGATGAATGTGGTAAACCTTGGCAGCCGGGCGGATGGTCGACTTTTTGGCTATCTTGGATGAGCCTTTGCTCACGCTCAGCTGCTCCGCCATTCTCAACATATATTTGCCTGTGTTTTGTCTTCCAATCGCATAAGCTTTTCGCGGGGAATCGTATCGAACCTGGGTCGGCTAGGAATTAGAATTCGCTCCTCACACGGGTACGGTGTGAAGGCAGGCAGTAGCATTTTATGCCGGAGTATGCGCTCGTCCCATTGACTTACTACTCAGGTGGGTACGTGTGTATGACCATATTGGTGGTTGTACGTTGTTTCAGACACATCATCAAGGACGGAAGGTGTGTTTTTTAAGTTGTTTTACATACAGTTCTTATGGTTCTACTTGGAATTTTTTAAAATGAAATACTGGGTTAAATTTGATGGTTTTAATATTTATATTAGTTTTTAAGTTTTTTATTAGGGATAATAAAAATGATTAGAGATCGTTTTAATAAAGAATAATGATAATTATAAAAACATTTAACTATATTTTATAAATTAAGTGTTAATCTATTTTTTTTAATTGTTAAACTCTAAGTTTATAGAAAATAATAAAATCAAAATAATATCATTGCATTCAATATACTAAAATAAATAACTATTCACGATTTTATAACTATATTACAATTTTTAATATTTTTATCAAAAAGAATATAATAAATATGAAAAATTTTAAATCGAAAAGCAATTTATCCATCAAATTATATCCTTTTATCATATTTTTACTGAACATTTTACCCGTCCCTCTCATAATAAAAATTAGTATCATTTTTTATTACTTCTTAAAGTCAAAAGTAGCCGCCGGGCTTATGGCCCCTTTTTTCACTTTTTAAAGTCAAAAGCCGCCGCCAGGGTTGGTAAAAGGAAAAGAGCTTTGACCAAAGACCGAAGAAACTAGAAGGTTGAATGTAATTTTTTAAAGAGGAAATTAGTATAGAAGTTTCTTAATACGGAATAACGCAACTACTTTTTGTTCCCGTAAGGGGAAGGAGTTTTCACCAACGAGAAGAAAATGTTGAATGTATTTTTTTTAGGGGAGATTATTAAAGAAGGTTTTTAATATTAAATTCTAGAAAGGATTTTTTTTATTTTTTTATTTTTTTATATCGGTTTGTTAATTGTCCATATTTATATGAAATGATTATGAGTCAAGTTTTAAATATAGTATTAGTTAAAATCTACATAGGTATACATATCCTATTCTTCTTAATTTGAATCTATGATCTTCAAGAAAGAAACACATGTTCTTAATCATTAGATCCACTCAAGTTGTATATATAATATCCCCAAGGACAAGCTTCAGTTGTATTTATGAATTGTAACATGTTTTGTAGGTTGGTGAGCCAAGCAATTATAATTTGATAGGCTTAAGTGTTTATTAGACCAGTGAGCCTAGGTGTTAAAGGCCAGGAGCTTGTTTTGTACATGTAAAATATTCATATTATTAATATAAAAACATCGTTGCTTGTAGACCGACCATGAAGAAAGAGTATGGGGGACTAAGCTCCACTAAGCTAGGTAAGGGAGAGGGGGTTGAGATGTTGGAAATAGGGACTAATCTTAAGAGCTTAAGTCCAAGAATTATTATCATTCTAAATGTCGATAGAAGGATATGATTATATCCTAAGTTCCTTTGGGAAGAGGGAATCACTTCCAAATGGAAAGGAACGAGCTTCATGAGCAACAGGTGTCAGCTCAGGCACATGCAGTTTTAAGTGGGAATTCTTGTTGTTTGGGGTGGGACTCACGGAGGTTCAGGGGACACATAGTTGGCTCTCACACTCTCACCATTCTCACCATTCTCTAACCAGTTGGCTACCTTTATCTTGACAAGTTCACTCACGCACTGAGCAAGCACGTAGCCGACCATTTCCTCCATTGTTGAACCCATGGCCACTGTGAACCTCTGTCACTTGCGCGCACTAGTATTTTGTTGAGTCGTACTCTGCCTTACCTGAGTTATGTTGTTGCCTCCGCCCTTTCTCGTTTGTCTTAAGAGTTGGATAGAAGAAACAGGTTGTCAAGCTTATGGTTTGCAAAGGCGGGTTGTGAGGCCTATAGATTGAAGAGTCAGGTTGGCAGGCCTGTGAGCAATTCTCTCCACGTGAGAGAGTGTGTTGAAGAAGTGAATTCTCCTGGAGGGATTCTAGTAACGGCTACAGAACTCTGAGAGTTCATGTCCAGCCTATTGTTGAAGCCCGGGAAGGGAGGTGGGGCAGTCGATGAATTGTGTGACAATGAAGGTGTATACTCCTGGGGTGGGACAAGCATGTGGAAAATGAGATTCTATGAGTAGTGGGTGTAAGTGCTTCCTGAGAAAATGCTTCATCTTGAACTACGCGACATTCCTTTTAACCTTGCCAAGCCTAGGAATCTCTTGTCGAGTGGAGTTTAGTCCCAGCTTGAGGGTGATCCACTGCTGAGAGTGATGAGCAATGTGGTTTAAGGCTGGGAGGTTCGTGGAAGGTCTGCACACAGTCGGTGGTCTTCAGAATCCAAAGATAAGTATCAATTATGTGTTTAATAATGTATGTTGTGCATGTCTATGATTCTTACAATGTTATCATGTGTTTTTGTTGCATGTATGATTTACGGTCAATTTTGCATGAGTTAGTATGGCAGTAGTATATTTTATTTCCTTTTATTTCATTAGAAATGCATGTATTATATATGTACTCCGAGATGAACAATTAACCTAATGTCAGAGCTTAGCAGTTTGTTGGTGGTGTTACATGACCTAACTTGGGTGGTCGGGGCTGCCACAAAATGGTATTACAATGAAATTCTGCAATGGCATTTTCTGGCCTGTTGGTGGTTGGGGACGTTACAAATTGGTATCAGAGCTGAGAGAGATGTCCAAGAAGTGGCATTGCCTTGTTGTTGGTGGTTGGGGACGTTACAAATTGGTATCATAAATGAGATAGATGTCCAAGAAGTGGCGTTGCCTTGCTGTTGGTGGTTGGGGACGTTACAAATTGGTATCAGAGCCATGGTTTCAACAATGATCCTGGATGGGCCATGTTAGTGGAAGCTGAAGCAAAAGTTTTAGAAAAGAATTGTTGTCGAAATGGAAAAAATTGAAGTTCAGAGCCCAATTTTCAACACTGATCTTGAATTAGTCCGTATAAGTGGTTATGGAATCAAGAGCTCAGAGAAAATTGTTGTTGAAAAGGTCAAAATTTGAACTTAGAGCATTCCAGAGTGCCAAGAGAACACCTTGGTCGTGTTTGGAAGCTCAGGAGGTATAGTGGTTCAAGAAAGATAGCAGAGAAAAGAGACTGCAGTCACAGAGGGTTTGGAACCACAAGGTTTGAAGTTGAGCCATCGGATCAAGTGAAGATTAAATCACGATCGTCAGATCTCATTGAAGGGATATCGATGGTGGGGAGCGATTGCAGAGATCGGGAAGGAAATTAAAGCGATAGTAAGTTGATACCCCATAATCTCTCAGGATCGTTGATCTTGCTAGATCAACATATCAATGGTGGATATCGATCCCACTATGAACGAGCATCTTCACATTGCGGAGATCGGGAAAGAAATTAAAGCGTGAGAAAGTTGATTTCCCGCAATCACTCATGGTCATTGATTTTCATGGTTCATTAAAACACGAATGTCGATCTTGCAAAGTGAAATAAATGCCCAAATGTTAAGTCGAGGTCATAGCTCTCGTTCACGTGTAGAGAAGATAGAGAGAACTTCGTGTATTTCCTGTCCATCGATCCAAGAAAGGAACACGTGTGAAAAGTTATCTTGTTCATGAATATGACATTCAGGAGAAATGGGGTGTGTTGATGCACAAACTCCTGAAGTCCCAAAGTCTAGAGTTAATTCGAACCATTTGTCACAAGAGACATGTGTCACAAGATCGGCTTGTTTGGGAGTTCGGCATTCGGGAGAAAAGGGGTGTGTGAAGGTGAAATATCTTGAAGCCTTAATTCCCGAAGTGACGTGGGCTGTTGATGTCACTAGGGATGACGTGGACACATGGGATGTGTGCCACGTGTCAGTGAGTTAAGAACCTTGGTAAGATGGAAATGTTGTTAGAACGTGACATATGTCACCTGCCAGATTGGACCATGTGTCAACTTCGTGTGTCCTGCCAAGTGGCGCTCCTGGTGGTGGCACAAGTTAGTTAAGCGTGATGAAGAAGTTAGTTGGATTGGGCCCGCATTAAATTTGGTCACAATCTATCAAAAATGGAGGGTTGGAAGGCATTGCGGGGATCGAAGTTGTGTGACAGATAATTCTACAAGGTGATCCTGCAATCCAAACCACGGTTTCCCAGAAGGGGTACATGTAAGTGTGGGGAAAATTGCGGAACGATCGACATGTTACTCCAAAACCACCAACCCATGTCCCCTCAATTTAAAAGGTACTAAAGTTGATGTGACATTTTCGACAGTTATTAGTTCGAGCACAGAAACTGTGGGCCCCAGTGGATGTGTGGTGCCAAATCGTGAAGTCCAGAGACTTGACACTCCAGAAGAAGTGGTGCATGAAGGAAGGTGGACTATAGATCTGTCGTTCTTCGCGTGTTCTACAATTCGTTATTTTGTGATGTTGGGATGCGCGGAAAAAGGGAAACCTATGAATCCCATAGCCCGAAGTTTCAGAGCTCTGGATAAGCACCCAAATCATAAGCGTTGGATCACAACCATGGTCACATGCGAACAAAGGGCTGAAGAAAAGGGGCTAGCGCCTGAAATTTGTGGCAGAACATAACTGGGCTTAGAGATTGAAGCCGAGGGGTTCTTGACTGACCAAGACCTGCAGAAAATGGAATCTGATATTGTTTTGTTGAATCAGATTGATTTATTCTAGAAAATTATTAAAGTTTGATAGCCTAACAAAATTTCGATTGACTGCACATTTTGCAGAGTTAACGATTGTCAGAACCAAACCGAATTGTCGTGTACTACAGAGAAATGGGGAAGGCACGAGGTGTTTAGAGTTCGGAAAATGAAGTTAGAGGAATGGATGTCCATATAGGAGTTGAAGGATTGAACTCCAATGGGCATGAAGAAGAGATATATAAGGAAGGAAACATGCTGAAAATCATTGAAAAGTTGCAAAAATATGTCCAGACTCACCGAGAAGATAACATAAAGCTCATGAAATCCAGGGAACAATAGGGAGAATTCAACATGAAGTTGATGCAGAGCCTGGAAATAATATAAAAGAAATTGGATAAGGAGAGTGACTCCAGTAAATTAGGAAGTCACAAGTCCCCTGATGAGAAGACAAAATCAAGGAGTGTTGGAAAATACCATCATCACTCCCAAGAGCACTCCAAGAGGAGGGAACACTATAGTTCAAGTCAATCTCCCACGATAAAGCATAGGAGATCTGGAGTGGATGAACTGAAGGGTGAAAGGAACAAGTTTAAACCTCTTACGTTTGATGGAGAGCACCAAAAGGAGGAAGATGTTGAGACATGGCTTCTTGGCATGAGGAAATATTTCCAACTACAGAATTACTCCTCTCATGCAGAAGGAAGAATTGCAATGTATCAACTGAAAGGAAAATCATTCATGTGGTGGGATCAGCTTGTGCAAGTAAAACATATCAAAGAGAAGAATGTTACCTGGAGGGAAGTCAAGAAACATTTTGAAAATAAATACTTAACTAAGAAATACTATGACAGAAAGATGAAAGAGCTCTTTGAACTCAAATTGGGCAGCATGACTATAGATGAATATGAAAGAAGATTCCTAGAGTTTTTGAAGTATGTCCATTTCATCAAAGATGAGACTATCAAAATCCAAAGATATTTGAGTGGACTTCTAGTTGTCGTTAGTGACAAGATCCAATATGATGATCCTAAAACTATGGAAGAAACCATAAGGAGAGAGAAATTCTCATATAATCGGCATAAAGGAAAGCCTACTTTCCAAAGAGCTTGGGAAGACAAGAAAAAGTTTAAGAGGAAACATAGGCAGAAGGGGAACAAGCCACCCTTTTTCAGGAATAATTCTCAAAGACAACGAGTGTTTAGAGAGCCCAGGATGGCTGAAGTAGGTGGACAAAGGCCAAGACAACCACCTATGCAATGTTGGAGTTGTAAAGGGGATCACAAGTATAGAGATTGCCCTCACAGAAGTGACAAAGTGAGAGTTGTCCACAATGTTCAACAAGCAGAAACTGTGGAGGACATGGGCAGTAGAGTACCAAGGATCTATGCATCCCTAGACAACAAACAAGTTAAGTTTCAATCACACATGTATGATCAATAACCATGTATTTACTATTTTAATTGATTCAGGGGCTAGTCATAGTTATATAGATTCCAAGGTAGTGGAAAGGTTGCAATTGCCAAGAAGAAAGCATGTGAAATCTTGGTTGGTGCAACTAGCTACAGGAGCCAAGAGAAAGGTTGTTGAATTGGTTAAAACATGTCCAGTGGGCATGAATGGTCCGAGTACCAAGGCAAATTTGAACATCTTGCCTTTGGGATCATATGACTGCCTGATTGATATGGATTGGTTGGACCAACACCATGCCATCTTAGATTGTCATAACAAGGCATTCACTTGCCTCGATGAGGAAGGAAATCGGAAAACAGTCAAAGGAATTCCCAAGGAAGTTACTGTCCGGGAAATTTCAGCAATGCAGCTGAAGAAATGCTATAGGAAAGGATGTCAAATATTTGCATCCCATATGGATGAAGCATCTAAGGATAAGGTGCCAAATTTGGAAGATCATGTAGTCCTGAAAATTTTTGAAGATGTGTTCGAGGAGGTACCAGGACTACCTCCAAAGAGAGATATTGATTTCTCTATTAATTTGATGCCTGGAGAAGCTCCAGTATCAAAGACTCCTTACAAAATGAGTACACCAGAGTTGAAGGAATTGCAAATGCATCTTGAAGAACTTCTGAAGAAGGGGTATATACACCCAAGTGTGTCACCTTGGGGTTCCCCAGTCTTGTTCGTGAAAAAGAAATATGGTTCATTGAGATTGTGCATCGACTTTAGACAGTTGAATAAAGTAACTATAAAGAATAAGTATCATCTTCCAAGGATTGATGATCTCTTTGATCAATTGAAGGATGCAAAGATATTTTCAAAGATAGATCTCAGGTCAGGATATCATCAGCTAAGGATTAAAGAGGAAGATATCAGCAAGACCGTCTTCAGGACAAGGTATGGTCATTATGAGTTCACAGTGGTGTCATTCGGGTTTTCAAATACACTAGCTATTTTTATGTGCTTAATGAGTGGTGTTTTCCGAGAATATTTAGACAAGTTTGTCATTGTCTTTTTGGATGAAATCCTTGTATATTCCAAGTCAAAGGAAGAGCATGAGAACATTTGAGGATGGTGTTTCAAGTGCTAAGGGAGCATCAGTTGTATGCCAAATTGAGAAAGTGCTCGTTTTTATCAAAACATAATTCACTATTTGGGGCATATCATATCTGAAGAAGGGATAGCAGTGGACCCTGAAAATATTGAGGCCATTAAAGGGTGGACAACACCTAAGAATGTGACAAAATTCAGATCCTTCATGGGTCTAGCTGGTTACTATAGAAGGTTCATTGCATGGTTTTCGAGAATAGCTCACCCCATCACTTCCTTGCAAAGGAAGGGGAATAAATTTCAATGGACAAAAGAATGTGAAAATATTTTCCATCAATTGAAGCAACTATTAACCAGTGGTCCAATTTTGAAGATTGCAGATCCAAATGAAGACTTCATTGTATGCATAGATGCATGTAAATAAGGATTGGGTGGAGTCCTCAGTCAAAATGGGTTTGTTGTATGTTATGAATCAAGGAAGTTGAAAGAGCATGAAAGGGTCTATGCCACTCATGATTTGGAATTGATAGACATAGTGCACGCTTTGAAGAAGTGGAGACAATACCTCATGGGAAAGAGGTTTGAGCTAAGGACATACCATAATGGTTTGAAATATTTGTTTGATCAGCCTACTTTGAATGCTAGGCATAGTAGATGGTTGGAATTCCTCTGTGAGTATGAATTTGATATCAAGCACATCAAAGGAAAGGAGAACAAAGTGGTTGACGCACTGAGTAGGAGAGTGCATGAACTGCATGCTACAACCATTAGCATGTATCAGACGAATCTTAAAGGAAGAATTTCTGAAGCTGCAAATTCAAATTTGCAATACATGGAATTGGTAACAAAATTGCAGAAGGTTGAGGATTATGAATTGGGAATTGATGGAATCCTTCGGTACAGAAACAGAGTCTATGTACCCAATTCTCTGAAATTGAGGAGTGTGATTTTAAAAGAGATGCATAATGTGCCTTATGTAGGACACCTAGGATATCAAAAAATAGTTTCAGCAGTCAAGAGCCAATATTATTGGCCCGACAAGAAGAGGGACATTGCTGAATACATAGCTAAAAGCTTGGAATTTCAAAAGGTAAAGGCTAAGCATAGACACCCAGATGGTTTACTACGACCATTATCCATTCTTGAGTGGAAATGGGAAGTGGTGACAATGGATTTCATCACAGGATTTCCCAGAACAAGCAAGCAACATGATGCAATCATGGTAGTGGTGGACAAGCTTACTAAAGTTGCCCATTTCATTCCTATGAAGACTACTTATAAAGGGAGCATGGGAGAATGAAGATGCTATGAGGGAATAATACCCACATCTTTTTGAATATTATGAAAATTTTGATGATGCTGTTTAAACAAGTTGCACTAAGGATAGTGAAAAAATAAGGGGAGGGGATTGTAATATCCACAAGGATGAGCCCCAATTATATTTATGAATTGTAACATGCTTTGTAGGATGGTGAGAAAAGAAATTATAAGCTGATAGGATTAAGTGTTTAGTAGGTAAGCGAGGCTAGGTGTTAAAGGCCAGGAGCATGTTTTGTACATGTAAAATATTCATATTATTAATATAAAAACATCGTTGTGTAGACCGACCATGAAGAAAGAGTATGGGGGACTAAGCTCCACTAGGCTGGGTAAGGGAGAGGAGGTTGAGAGGCTGGAAATAGGGACTAGGCTTAAGAGCTTAAGTCCAAGAATAATTTATTATTATTATAAATGTTCATAGAAGGATATGATTATATCCTAAGTTCCTTTGGGAAGAGGGAATGACTTCCAAATGGAAAGGAACGAGCTTCATGAGCGAGATGTGTCAGCTTAGGCACATGCAGTTTTAACTGGGAATTATTGTTGTTTGGGGGGGAATCACAAAGGTTAAGGGGACACACGGTTGGATCTCACACTCTCACCATTCTTTCCATTCTCTCACTAGTCGACCACCTTTATCCTGACAAGTTCACTCACACACCGAGCAAGCATGTAGCCAACCATTTCCGCCATTGTTGAAACCATGGCCATCGTGAACCTCTGTAACTTGCGCGCACTGGTATTTTGATGAACCATACTCTGCCTTACCCGATTTCTATTGTTTCCTCTGCCCTTGCCTGTTTGTCTTAGGAGCTAGATAGAAGAAATAGGTTTTCAGGCCTGTAGTTTGCAAAGGTGAGTTGTCAGGCCTGTAGATTGAAGAGGCAGGTTGTTAGGCATGTGAGCCACTCTCTCCAGGTGAGAGAGTGTGATGAGGAAGTGAATTCTCCTGGAGGGAGTCCACTAACAGCTACAGAGCTCTGAGAGTTCTTGCCCGACCTATTGCTGAAGCCCTAGAAGGAAGGTGGAGCAGCCGATGAACTGTGCGACAGTGAAGGTGTATACTCTTGGGGTGGGACATGCATGTGAGGAATGAGAGTCTGTGAGCAGTGGGCGTAAGTGGCTCATGAGAGGATCCTTCCTGTTGAACTGTGCGACATTCCTATTAACCTTGTCAAGTCTAGGAATCCCTTGCCCGATGGAATTTAGTTCCAGCTCGGGGGTGACCCACTACTGAGAGTGATGAGCAGTGTGGTCTAAGGATGGGAGGTTCATGGAAGGTTTGTACATAGTTGTTGGTCTTGACAATCCAAATATAAGTATCAATTATGTGTTTAATGATGTCTGTTGTGCATGTTTGTGATTATTACAATGCTATCATGTGTTTTTGTTGCATGTATGATTTAAGGTCAATTTTTCATGAGTTAGTATGGTAGTAGTATATTTTATTGCCTTTTATTTCATTAGAAATGCATGTAATATATACATACTATGGGATGAACAATTAACCTGCTGTCAGAGCTTAGAAGTTTGTTGGTGGTGTTACATGGCCCGACCTAGGTGGTCGGGGCTACCACAAAATGGTATTACAGTGAAATTCCGCAGTGGCATTGCCTGGCATGTTGGTGGCTGGGGATGTTACAAATTGGTATCAGAGCTGAGAGAGATGTCCAAGAAGTGGCGTTGCCTTGTTGTTGGTCACTGGGGATGTTACAAATTGGTATTAGAGTTGAGAGAGATGTCCAAGAAGTGGTGTTGCCTTATTGTTGGTGGCTGGGGACGTTACAGTATGTGGAAATAAGGTAATGATTAAAAATCCAAAAATATTTAATAAGAGTGGAAGTCCACTCCTTATAGATCATTAGTGAGTTATTATAGGTGTAGACAGGTTTTGTTTTTAAACACCAATGTTTAGTTGAGAAGCCCTAGTTCTTCATTGGATGCTTCAATATCCTTTCATCTGAATTGCAATCACCTTGATTTGGTCATAAAAATAGCTTTGATATTAATAGTTTTTGGGTGATGATTTTTTTACATATTTTTTGGGGTTTTCTCATGTATTTTTCAAGGCAATTATGTTCAATGGTAGTAGACTACATTAGATAATATCCAAAACAAGGTACCGAGCAAAATGTTTTGGTGTTGAAAAGACTCCCCATTTTTTGAATAGCTTAGCATTCCCACTTAATGTTAGTTTCATACTACAGTTAAGGTTTTTGCATTTTAAAGTTTTTTGACATAAGGGAAAATTTTAGGGGCTAGATTTTGTCATTTGGCTCACTTTTTAATAGATTTTTCCAAAAACTATTCACCGAAATTCTATAAGATATAATTAATTTACTTAAAAAATGTCCAAAATTCTATAAAAACTACATAGAATTCTTAAAATTCAAATAGTTTTATAAAAATATCAATAAACATTTTATAAACATAATTTTAAGAGCTTCTAAGATTTGTGAGGATTATTATGATCCTTAAAATTTTCCTTACTCAAGATCATTAGAAAGGGTATATATCTTGTTATGGTGGTTTTGTGAATACATGTATCCACTATGTATGGACATTACAATCTTTTAACCATTTACTTCATTAATAGAATTTGGTTTCCACCATAATACATTGCTTTTAAAACTATATCTTGTATTCTCTTTACAATATTGTGTTATTTTATTTCATTCTTAATCAAATTCAAATGTAACTCCTTCTTAATAGTTATATTATATAGAAAACTTTATTATTCATAACCTCGTGAATCTAGATATTCTCACACAATCTAGTCATAGCTCTATCTGGTCGATGACAAAGTAGGTGACATGGTCTCCTATGTTTATTCACCCCCAACTTGTTCATTTATTTGATTTGCACATCTTACACCCATTTCAACCCTAATAACATAGAGTCCTAAAGATCGTTATTATTGCACCGAGAGTAGCAAAGTGCTTCTCATTGAGTATGGGGGAGATGTTGAGGCGTTAGTGTTATGTTATGCTATATAACACTACATTAAAATAATTATATTCGGCTTAATTAAAGAAAAAATAACAATAACAAAAATAAAATCGACACAATTAAAAAACAATTATATGCACCTTGTAAAACTTGACATAGATTGAAATAATAAATAACAAATTTACATCTTAAGAAATTTGATCCATCCCAATGCTTGATAGATCCGAATTTAAAATAGATCTATGGTGGTTTGTTTAAAATCTATATTAAAACAACTCTACATACTACTCAACTTATTACGACTGCTTAACAAAAAAAACAACCAAATAAAACTCACTAGTAAAAGACATGAGACTTATTGATTGAAAAATATTAACAAGAAATAAATCATCAACAAAAATTAAAATTTTATTAAAGAAATAATCCAATCAAATAAAAATATTGGTAAAAAATAACTTTATCCACTTCTTAACTTAATCCCTAAACACACATTAACCAAATGAATGTCAAAATTTTCCATAAACACACATTAACCAAATGAGGGTCAAAATTTTCCATATAAACATAAAATATGACTTCATGTGACATCAATTGGAATGGACTTCAACCATTGCCAACACATTAACCAAATGAGGGTCAAAATTTTCCATATAAACATAAAATACGACCTCATGTGAATTGGAATGGATTTCAACCATTGCAACCCCATATTCACATCACTTGGAATGGACTTCAACAATCGCCAACCACATGTTCCTTTATTGGAAATATATCATCACTTCACATTTGACCCGGAATCTATCCCTTTAGCCATATAGAGACACGCATAGAAGCTAATAAAGATAGATATGACAATGGAATCGAAGAATGCATTTTGGGGTTGGTTGGCCCCTTCGTTTCTTACACGGTGTTATCAATGTGTTTCTAATATTTATAAAGAAAGTTAAAGGTCTAATCAGAATTCGATGAAGATATTTTATTATAAATTTCATGTATAGAATTTTTGGAAAATTTTTGAAATTTCAAATATATTTTTACATTTATTTATGTAAAGTATTCATTGAAAATTTATCGATATTAATTATGATATTTAATTTGATTAAAAAAAATTAAATAAATTATGTAATAAAAAAAAATAATAATAATTAAAAACATTAAGCTGACTATGTTTATGATAATGACATAAAATTATAGTTGCATAGGAACAACTTTCAACATTTCAACATCTAGTTCCCAAGTTTTTAATAGTTGGGAACGTTCCCAATTGGCTGAGAACTCTTTTCAGAACTTGAGAGCTTTTTGGGAGCTTCAACATCAAAGAAATGAACCAGTGTCCTAAAAAAAGAACTTTAAATTAGAATTATATTAAATTAAAATGTAAATATATTTATTCATTTATTACAAATACATAATTTCTTACAAATATTTTCATTATATTTATTCAAAATATAACTATAAAACTAAGACTAAACTACATGTAAATATTATTTCAAAAATTAGTAAAGTAAAAAAACTTAATAATACTCACTTTATAGTCGTGGATATGAATTTTTTTTAATGCATTTATGTTTTCCTTCAAGCCCAAATTAAACATGAAAGTTCAATAAATCAATACCCTATCCACCATAAGCATTTGCTCCACTATGTAGTTGATATCAACCAACCATATCATTGACTTTTATTGTATTTTCATATTAGAAGAGTAGTAGTATTTTGTTTTTTTCAATAA
>JZKD02S2084603.1:43450-68073 GCA_000966675.3 Picea glauca
CAAGACTCTACCCAGAGAAGCATTCGAATATCTCCGCCAAAAAATGGGAGTAGTCTCTGCCATGCAGAGGATCAGGTCTACTTAAGTACAAACATCTCAATTGGTTGATGCCCTGGCTAAGGGGGAGCCTGGCATGGTTTTAGGGGGAGCCTGGAACTGTCCACTCTTTGCCATTGATGTCAAAGGGGGAGAAAGGAGTCGAGTTCGAAATAATTCGAGAACAGAGTCTGAATGGATGAATGCAGAGGAGTGTTGAGTTTGAATGGTTCGAAATAATTCGGGAACAGAGTCTGAATGGACGAATGCAGAGGAGTGTTGAGTCTGAATGCAAGTGTTGCCATCAGTTGAGTCTGAATGGTTCGAAATAATTCGGGAACAGAGTCTGAATGGACAAATGCAGAGGAGTGTTGAGTCTGAATGCAAGTGTTGCCATCAATGCCAAAGGGGGAGATTGTTGGCAAATATTGACCCAGTAATGAATATGTGTTGATGGTTGTTGTCATTGATGGCAACAATGGAGATGGCATATAAGAAGGACATGCATCAGACATTCGAAGGAGAGTCGGAAGTCAACTCATAGGAAAATCAGAGTTTCCGTGGACATGGAACTCCTCTATATTGGAATCGCGATCCGCGATCTCCGATAGGCGGTTTGAACCGTCCATTTGTGAGAACACGTGGCAGGAGATCCGGACGAGTCGGTATTCAGCGTTTCGGAGTTCTTGGTGACAAGAAACTCACAACCGCCGAAATCACGATATCCTGATACGTGATTTCTCGATGGAGGTAAGCACCTACTGGGGTCCAGGTGATAGCGCAGAGGACAGGTGGCATCGGAGAATCAGGAATCGGAGGTTCATGAGTCCTGTGTTCAATTACAACAGAAACCCCGATTTCGCGATATGCGATATCACGATTCAATCTCAGCCATTAAATCGAGAATGAGATTTGGACCGTCTATTCGTGTGGATGCGTGGCAGCTTGGAGGCTCCTTCGGAGTTTCGAGGATTGGGGTTTCAACATGCAAAGAAAACAAAGCAACGAAAATCCCGATTTCGCGATATGCGAAATCCCAACTGACAGGTGGCACAACCAGGTGATGACAGGTGGCACAACCAGATGATGACACGTGGCACAACCAAGTAATGACAAGTGGCAGGAATATTAACAGTTCAGGCACAGGTAAGTCACGAATCAGCGTGACACGTGGCAGTGTTTAACACGTGTCAAACCACGTGTGACGTCAGCAGAGTATCGAGGATCGGGGATTTGTAATGCCAAAATCTCTTGACATCAAGAACCCCGAAATCGCGATATGCGATTTCGCGATGTAATCACGGCCGTTGGATAAGAAATGTTCTGGATCGTTGATCACAACCTGTATCGGAGAATCGGGAATCGGGGTTTTCGCGACTCTCGTGAACAAGTGCATCAAAAATCCCGAAATCGCGAAATGCGATCTCCCGATATGAAAGACAGTGTGTGTGGGCCCTCTAGAAATATCAGAGCCATCTAGGTGTCGAATATCAAGGCACCGTCGGCATATTGAAACATCGGGAATTCGGGGATCGGGAATCCCGGAGGCATGTGCATGGTGACATCGCAAACGCCGAAACCCCGATGAAAGGTTTGATCGAGGTCATGTGTTGGTGGTCTTGTGGGGCCAAGGCCTATAGCCAGCAGGGATAGCACGTGGAAAGGGCTAAAGCTCCGGAAAGGAGCTCATCGGGGAGCGGAGAATCGGAGGTTCTGAGTTCATATGCATCTCGACACAGTGAATGCCGAAATCATGATGAGTGAAATCCCGATGTGATCTGAACTGTTGTATAAAGCTTGAATTGATCGGAGGGTTGATGTTCCTCCACAACAAATCCGTTAGTGAAACTGGTTCATAATTGCAACTTAATTGTCAATCAGTTAGAGTTCCGGTTGGCTGGACAGTTGCTGTCATTTTGCCCAAGGAGTTGGGAAGTTGAAACATTGTGCCTGTGTGTATAAGAGAGGAGGAAACAGACTGTGGAGGGGGCAGTTGAAGAGAGAGGGATAGAGCTCTGCAAATGCTATAGTGGAAGAGGAGAACCTGCGAAGCAGAGAAAAGATGAGAAGGCGCAACAAAAGAAGGTGAAGCAGAGCATTAGATCATAGGCATCATTCTCTAGGTTTATTGAGTTGTTTAACATATGTCCTCTGGTAAATACCTGACAGTCTGTAGATCTGTGTTTACTCTTGAGATAATATTTGTTACTTTCATAACCACTAGATGAAACTGCCTGATCCAGGGGGTTGAAGCTCCCTTCCAGGAAAGGCTGGTAAACGAGAGAAGGTTGTAGCCTTCTGCAGGTAGAAGCCTGCGTACTAGTATGATTCTGCACTAGTACATTGTTTTATAATGTTTTCCTAATAATAATGATTGAAGACAGAGACAACAACAGCGGTGGTTTTCTCCCAATTTGGGTTTCCACCTTAAATCCTGGTGTTCATGTGTGTTAGTCTATTTGGTTGAAATACTGTTTAAAAGACACCTGATGAATGAAGATACCCATGATAAGATCTCTGGATGAATTACTGTTTTCATAAGAATATACAACAGATCTCTATAAAATAGAATAAGATTTTTCAGTGAAAGAAAAGTTAAAAATTATTGATAGCTCGAAATACTAATTCACCCCCCCTCTCAGTATTTTTCAACAAAAGAAGTTTCTTGGAGAATGTGTCCTAATTTCCGTTCCCTCAACAAACTTACCATTAAAGACAAATTTCCCATTCCTATCATTGATGACCTCCTCGATGAACTGAGTGGCGCCCAATTCTTTACTAAAATTGATATTTGTTCAGGCTACCACCAGATACGTATGAAAGAGGTAGACATTCCTAAGACTTCCTTTACAACTCATGAGGGACACAATGAGTTTTTGGTCTTGCCCTTTGGCTTGTGTAATGCCTCCTCCACCTTCCAAAGCCTCATGAATCATGTCTTCTGTCCTTTTCTCCATCATTTTGTCTTAGTTTTCTTTGATGATATCCTCATCTATTTCAAGACCTGGACAAAACATCTTGCTCATGTGGATCGAGTTCTCCATCTACTCTCTTAGCACCAAATTTTCCTGAAACAGTGTAAATGTGATTTTGGCACCTCAGAAGTAGAGTACTTGGGTCATCTGGTTGGTAAGGATGGTGTCAGGGTGGATCCTAAAAATATTGAAGCTGTGCATGACTGGCCTCACCCAAAGACACTCAAAAGTTTGCATGGATTTCTGGGATTAAGATGTTATTATCACAAGTTTGTTAAAAATTACGAAAATATTGCAACACCTCTCACTGCTCTCCTAAAAAATAACTCTTTCACTTGGACTCCAGCTGCTGCTCAAGCTTTTCAAACCTTGAAGATGGCCATGTGCACCACCCCATTCCTGAACCTTCCTGATTTCACAAAGACCTTTGTCTTGGAATATGATGCTTCAGGGAAAGGAATTGGTGTTGTACTTATGCAAGAGGGTCAGCCTTTGGCCTTTACTAGCAAGCAACTATCTGAAAGAAATCTAGGCAAATCTATCTATGAAAAGGAAATGTTGGCTATTCTGCATGCCGTTGCTTTGTGGCACCCTTATCTATTAGGGCAATGCTTCCAAATTAAGACAGACCATCAAAACCTCAAGTATTTTTTGGAACAATGCATTTCCTCCCTGGAGCAACAAAAATGGGTAACTAAGCTATTTGGCTATGATTATGAGATCATTTACAAGAAAGGCAAAGAAAATGTGGTTGCGGATGCACTTTACTACAAATATGAAGATGAAGGATCTATTTTTTTCTCTTTCCTTCATTGTACCATATTGGCTCCAAGCCGTTTGCTAGGAATGGTTACAAGATCCCAAAAGTTCGCATCTGATCCAACAATTACAGTCCAATTCTCCAGCTCCCCCAGGGTACTCTTGCGTCCATGATGAGCTTCGATACAAAGGCCATTTGTATTTAAGTAAACAATCAAATCTTAAATCCATGATACTTTCTGAGCTTCATGCTACACCGACAGTGGGGCACTTCGGGTTCACCAAAACCTATGACAGGGTCAAACGTTCTTTTTTCTGGGATGGTATGAAACAGGACATTTGTAAGTTTGTTGTCGAATGTGATGTGTGTCAATGCAACAAGGGGGAAACAGTCAAATCTCCAGGCACACTACAAACACTCCCGATTCCACCTGTTATTTGGAAGGACATCTCTATGGATTTTATTACAGGCTTACCCAAATCGGGAAATAAATTAGTGATCATGGTGGTTGTTGATCGCCTTTCCAAGTATGCTCATTTCTGTTCTCTTCAGCACCCATTTACAGCATCCACGGTGGCTCAAATTTTCATGGATCAGGTCTTCAAGCTTCATGGCATGCCGCACTCTATTGTTTTTTATCGTGACCCAACTTTCACAAGCGAATTTTGGCAAGAACTGTTCGAGCTACAAGGCACCCAATTGCATCTCAGTACAACTTATCATCCCTAGACTGATGGTTAAACAGAAGTTGTCAACAAGTGTTTGGGAACATATTTTAGGTGTTTTACCTCAGAAAAGCAAAATCAGTGGGCTCAATGGTTACCCCTAGCTGAATGGTGGTACAACACTTCATTCCATACAACTACATGCATGACTCCTTTTGAGGTGGTATATGTACAAAATCCACCTTCAGTTCTCTCATACTTACTTGGTGTCTCTAAGGTCTAGGCGGTTGACCAAACACTTACAATTCGAGAGGTTATTCTCTGTACCCTCAAAGAGAATTTGGTCATGGAACATAATCGCATGAAGAAACAAGTAGATCAAGGTCGCTCTAAACGTCAATTTGAAGAAGGGGATCAAGTGTTTCTTCACCTACAACCTTACAAGAAAAATTCCCTCAAGGCCGAGCATTTTCAAAAGCTAGCACCCAAATTTTATGGTCCTTATACAGTTCTCAAGTGTGTGGGATAGGTGGCCTATCAGTTAGCTTTGCCTAGTCATTCGAAACTACATCCTGTTTTTCATGTTTTCTTCTTAAAGAAGGTGATCGGAACTAAGTGCCAAATTCAAACCAACCTTCCTGAGTTAGCCAAAGAAGGATCCATTTGGCTACATCCACAAGCCATTTTGAACCAATGTGAGCATTACCTGTGTCAGAGAACCATCAAGGAAGTGCTAATCTAGTGGAAAGATACAACTCCAGCAGATGCCACTTGGGAACCGACTACCATTCTGCAGCAATTTCCACATCTCAAGCCTTGAGGACAAGGTTGTTTTTAAGGGGGAGGACATGTTAGGATACTAACCCACACATAGGTAGAACAATATATTCGGATGTAATAAAGGTCAATATTAATAAGGCCTTGCAATAAAATAGAATAAGTCGAATGTAAGAAGACCTAATAGAAGCTTCCTCTTCTAGAAGGATCTTCCTCTAGATGCTTCTTTTGATAGACATATTTAGTATAAATAGGAGTGGAGGGTATGAGAACCCTATCTTGGAGATTATTATAATAGAGCTCTGCTCGACTGGAGGTTGCCCCCTCGAAGAGGCTCGTGAACATTTCTCTCGGAATCAAAGTGTTATTTCTGTTGTTATTCTTATATCATTTCAATGTTATTGTGGTGATTATTCTGGTTATATTGTTGTTATTCTACCATTTCTAGCATTTTATTTCTATTCTGCATACTTTTTATATCTTGTATATTACATTCATTCAAGTATCTTGGGTAGAGAAGAATCATGAAGTTTTGGATGAGATAAGTTATCAAATATATCAAAGGTTTTGGAGATATTGTTGACTTTCTAAATACTGGGAAATGGTTGCAACCTCATTAGAGAAAAGTGGATCTGAATTTATTAGTTGTTTATATTATTCTCAAAGAAAATGTATAAATAAGAGTTATTTCTCCATTCCAAGGGGAGGACTCTTGGAGTATATGTTCAACTTATGATGGAGTGAATAAAACATCTTGAGAATTTCTTCCATATGGATGTTAATTCCTTAGATTCATTGTGTTTTATGATTTGACATAATTTATGATGTTGTAGCTTAGTTCACTACCTTGTTCTTGGGAGAATTGAGCTCACTCCAAATGGATGATGGTGGTCTTTTATTTCATTTTATTCAAGTGTGTGTATTTTAATGCAAGTTTGTTTTCCCTTTTCATAAAAGCATTTTTCCATATACAACATTTGTATTGTTTGGTTTTGATATACATCAATTATATCATGAAGATTTATTAATGCTAATGTCCTATGGTTTTTTAAAGTATTGTTTGTAGGGTGTGTGGATCGATCCTCTCTTCTTTCCTCTATCTTTCTTTTAGTTTTTTTTAGTGGAAGTAAATCTCATTGTGGGTTGAACGATAACATCGAGTTTGATTCTGTTATGAAAAAACAATGTACCTCATAGTGAAACAAACATAACTTGTTCCCTTGAAAAATATGCATTGTTACCCAGTGAAGATCTCTTTTTGCAATTACCAATGTGTGAAATAGAATAGCCTTTTACATGCCTTGTTTGATTTTTCAAGGGAAATTGAAAAATTGAACAATGGAAATTGAAGGCGGGAATAAGATTTTCTCTAAAAATTGCATACATGAACGCTCAATATTTGTTTGAGTGAAATATTGTAGCATGTGCCAGTAGGGCACTTTCTTGTTTTGCTTCCCAATGAACAAGTTTCTTGTGATTTTCTAGGAGTATAGTTTCATTTAATCAAGTTGAGAATATTATTTCCCATATATTAGGTATATATTCATTTTCTAATCTCTGCATATACAACGTTTTCATGTCTAAACTTACGCCCTCGAGTTGATGATTTAATGTCCATAAATTATGCATAGAATTTGACTGACATTTTTGGCACAGTTGTCAGGGAGATGCTACTAGGGATTAACACTTATCTGGCTTATTTTCCTTGTAAATTTTAAATTGTATAGTTTTGTTGCATGCGATTTCTTTCTTTAAAGTACTAGAATTCTAGATTTGATGAGACAGTGAATGGTAAGACACAAAGGCACATTTACTTCAGAATTTTTGAAGAGGTTCTAGCCCGACGCATTCACTTTGATGAGTCTGTTGTTTCAACTATTTCTAATTCTATGTTAGTTCTGCATGAATAGGGATAGAGATAATAGAGGTATATGTAGGTTGGTAAATAGAATTAGATATATTTCTTGATAAATAATTTCAATCTTTTTCACACGTGGCGTAGTAAGAACCACTCCATCCACTAACATATTGGTAGGAAGGTCTACAAGGAGAAGATATACATCTGGAGGATTTCAAGGAAGGATATTTGATCTAGGTGGATATATATGGCCACCCACCTATTCCAACTATCTCAAAATAGTCTTCTGGAAATTTACTATTTTTAGCAGTTTTTCGGTTCCTAAACTTTCCGGGCCATTTTGAGGGCCTAAACAATTTTTTTCATGATTGATCACCTCAAAGATAGTTCAATGATTTGATTGATCCCCCAAAATTAGCATCCTCCTCAATACCTTTCCAACAAGATATCGTGCACCCCAAACAGAGATTGTATGCCAAAGTTACGCCTCCGGAAGTTGATACACCAAATTACCCAAAACGGGATCCAAAAAACTGTTGGCTTTTCATCTTCTAGGGTTAGGGTTTTGGATTTTATTTATTTTAAAAAGGCCTTTTCAGACTCATTTTAATAATCATCTTATTTTGAATGTGTTTAGCCATCATATCTCTTCTTAGAGACAAGATGCCACCATTCTAGTGAGTCTTTCACTCTGTATTTCTACAATTTTGTACATTTCGCTCATTAATAGAAATTCTGTATTATTGTATCTCCGTGTTTATGGTTTTATCCTTGATAAATATCTTTTATATTACTGGATATATGATATATCTCTGTACATTTATTTATTATATCTTCTCTCTCATTTTGTGACGAAAATAATCAAGATCAGTGGTATCATAGTAAGCTATGTAATACCCCTAGGTCGAACCCAATTGTAATGTAAATGAAAATGTACTTAAGCTGGTAAGTTGTTTGATATAATTTTTGTATGCACATTTCATGGCATAGTGCGAGCATGTACTACGTAGTAAACTGAGGAATTTTTCACATTTTAGGATACCATGCGCAACAAAATAAGTGCGCACTATTTTGAGGCCAGGTAGCCTTTTGTGTATATGTTGTGTTTTATAGGCTGGTGAGCTAGTTATTATAAGCTAGGATGATTATGTTTTGATTAGGCCAGAGAGCTTAGATGTTAAAGGCCAGTGCGCCTATTTTTATATATGTCTCATAATTAATATAAAATACATCGCTGCGCGCAACCTGACCATGATAAAAGAGATGGGGGACTAAACTCCACTGGTTAGGGAAGGGAGGGGCCTAAAAGTTAAGGAAAAGGGATAAGCTAGGGAGCTTAAGCCAAAAAAGAATATTATATTAATATTTCTTAAATCATAAAGTATGGATAATTATTTTATCCTAAGTTCTAAAGTTGGGCAAGTGGGCCAAAGTAGCTCCCAACATGACAAGTGTTAAGTTGGGGACATGCATACATATTGTTGGGACTTAGTTCATTTTCCCATCTTTTCCATCATTCTTCCCATGATTCCTTCCATCATTTATTCATCCAGTCAATCATCCATGAGCATGCACACACCCATTGACCTATTCTACGTATCTTCATGAATGTACCTATACTTGTATCCATAGCCATTTTGTGTTAGTGTATCTAGTTAGATTGGGAGCTAGACTAAAGCGACGGGTTTTCAAGCCTGTGAGATATTGAAGAGTCAAGTTTTCAGACCCGTGAGAAATTCTCTAGGTGAGATAATTGCTGGGAATTGATTTCCTGAAGGTGGTAAACTGCAACTACAGTGCTACAAGACTTCCTTTCCGGCTTGTTGCTGAAGCCCAGAAAGGAAGTGGGGCAGCCGAAGGACTGTTGAGCAGAGAAGGGGCACACTTTCTGGGTGGGATAGGCATGTTGGGAATGAGGGACTATAGGTTGTTAGTTTGAGTTGGCACCTAAGACAGAGTCTTTCCTGTTGTCTATGAGCCTTTAGCCTGGTTAGGAATCCCTTTACCCGGGTGGAGTTTAGTCCCAGCTCGGGGGTGACTCACTGTTGAGAGCGACGAACAATGTGGTCTAAGTCTGGGAGGTTCGTGGAAGGTATACACGTAGTTGGTGACATTCTTACCAAGATAAGTGCCAATTGTGTGATAAATTTACATGCTGCATTGTTATTTACATGCTTATTTTTATGGGTTATCATATGTGCGGTTATAATTGTGTTTATCTTTATGGGTATTTCCTGTATATGCTACATGTATACATTTACTGTTATTTCAGTGTGAATCCATTCATTTACATATGTATTTGGTTTTTTATGTTTTATGTATATATATTTCCGCAAGAGTTCTATGTGCATATATTTTTAATTGCATGCAGTTCAATTTTTTTTTGTGGCATAGCTTAGTTGGATGCTGGGTATGTTACTGTATGTTCCGTAGAGAGAACATTAAGAGTTCTCTAGTGTAGCGTGGCCCAACATGGATGGTCGGTAACGTTACAACATGGTATCAGAGCTTCAGTTTTCAACACTGAGCCTGGATGGGCCGAGCAAGTTGAGTTGAAGCGAAATGTCACTGAGGATTTATTTCGAAGTGGCCAAATTTCATTTTGTAGAGAATCCATGGTAAAAAGTAACATCAACTAGGTGGAATTGGGGAAAATCCCCAATTTCTGTTGTTAAATTCATGAGAAAATAGAGAAATTCGGCAAAGTGATGAGATATTCCCGATTTAATATCCATTCTAGCAAATTCAGACCTAGAATTGGTCGAATTTGAAGTCAGAATGAATCCATGACAGTTGGAGCGAGTTTTACAATTTAAATTCCCAATTCATGAATTGATTTTGGGTTAATTCGTACTAGAAATGTCAACCCACAACGATTTTTTGTTGCATAAGTTGAATTGGTGTTATCAGCGTGAAATTGAATGAATTTCATAGTTGCAGAATGTCTATGGTAAATTGGGGAAAAAGTTAAGCAAAATCCCCAATTTCTGCAGCGGAATTCACGAGGAATGGATGTTTATAAAAATGAATGTGCACAAGTGGGCGCACTAAAAATGTATGATGCGCAGTGAAAAGCTCGTGATAGGTAAAATTTGGCACTGCGTGGAAAGATATTAGCGTGCTGGTGCGTGTGCTAAATTTTGGTGCAGTGCGGAAAAATGTTAGTGTGTAGGTGTGTGTGCTAGATTTTGGTGCCGCGTGGAAAAATGTTAATGTGTGGGTGTGCGCGCTAAATTTCGGCACCGCGTGAAAAAAACTTGGTGTACAGGACTGCATGATAAATTTAGCATTGCACAGTGTGCACACAAATAATAATGACGTGCGTGGTGTGCGCAGTATTGGTAGAGCGTATAGGAGTTTTGTTGGTGCTCACACAATGTGGGTATATGTTGTCGCGCAACAGTTTAGTTAGTGGTGCGCACATAGTTTTGCTACACAGTGTAGAGGTACTAAACTATGGAATGGTGCAATGCATAGAGTACAATGTGCATGATACAAAAAATATGTGCAACAAGTAATAGTGCAAGAAACAAAACTGTGCGCGGTGAATATTGGCGTGCAACACAAAAGTAGAGTGTGCAAGTTATTGGCGTGACATAGAAGTGATACATAGTGGTTATGGATGCATGGAGCATGATTTACCTTGTGTTGTTGTTGTGCACGGTGAATATGGGCATACAGGTTGAAATTTGTGCACATAGAGTCCTTTGGAGGATGAATAACAACATAAAACCAACTATTTTTTGTGATGTTTTATATCATTTGAACGTCATCTTTTTGTAGTGCGTTTTTGAGGCCTTTAACAACGTTTCTAGCTACTCAAAAACCACGATAATAAAGTATGACTAGTATGCCAAGGCACACTTTGTCTCTGCAGCTCAAATAAAAGAGCTCAGAGAGAGATTTCTAATGGTGTAAATTGTTCGTCAAATAGAGCATTTTTGAGAAAGTTACAACACAAATAGTGAAGGGTAAATTTTAAGACCCAACTAACTTCAAAGAGACATAACTTTCTGCTCCAGAATCAGATTGAGGCGTAGGAGTAGTCAATGGAAAGATATTGAGACATAAAATATAGTACCAGAGTTCAATTAATTTCTGGGCATGTTAAAAATGTTTAATATGGAAAACAAGGCACCTGTAGCATTCTAGACCAAAATCACAAATTGGCCTAGAAATTCAGCAGGTTGCAACTAGCATCCAAGAACCTAGAAAGAGATGAAACTTGGAAAGTGTGTCCATAATATGTATATAAGGAAACCCAATTGAGATTCTATGAAAAATACAAAGGAGTAGGTGCAAAAATGCATAATTACAATGTAGAGTTGCGCCAAGTTGAAAAATGAACAAAAAAATTAATGGACAATTTTCAAATAACCATAAGTTTCTGCTCGAGACTTGGAATTGAGAATGGGAGAAGGCGTTGGAAAGGTGATGGAAAGTGGAATCTAAATATACACCCAAAAAATTGATTTTGGCATTAAAATTTCCAGGAAATCAGAAGAAATAACTCTGATATATATTATTGAACCAGAATGGTTCATATTTTCATGAAATTGTTGAAACAATTAGCCTGACAAAGTTTTGTTGGCTGCACATTTTGCAAAGTTAACAAAAACTAGATCAGTTCAAGATTAACATAGAGTCCAGAGTAATGGAAGAGGCACAAGGGAATTACAGTCAGGAGGATGAGATTAGAGGGATGGATGTCCATTTGGGCATTGAAGGAACAAACTCCAATGGACATGGAGAAGGAAGAGATGAAAACATGAATATGGAAGAGACCATTAAAAATTTGCAGAAGGATGTCCAAAGCCATAAAGTTGATAATTAAAAGATTATGAGAGACAAGGAGCAGAAGGATGAATTCGACATGAAGTTAATGCAAAGCATGAACCAAATAGAAAAGAAATTGAAAAAGGAGAGTGGCTCAAACAAATCTGGAAGTCACATGCCTCCTGATGATAAAAGAAGAACCATAAGTGTTAGCAGACATCACCACCACTCCCCAAGGAATTCCAATAAGAGATCACATAGTATCTTGAGTCCATCCCCTATCAGTAAGCATAAGGGTTCTAGGGTGGATGAGCTACGAGGAAAAATGAACAAAATCAAACCTCCTACATTTGATGGTGAGCACAAGAAAGATGAAGATGAAGAGACATGGTTGTTGGGCATGAGAAAGTATTTTCAATTACATAATTATTCTTCTCATGCAAAAGGTAGAATTTCTATCTATCAACTCAAGGGAAAGGAAACCATGTGGTAGGATCATCTTGTGCAGGTGCAACACATTAAAGAGAAAAGTGTTACTTGGAGGGAATTCAAGAAGTATTTTGAGAAGAAATACTTGACTAATAGATACTATGACAAGAAAATAAAAGAGTTCTTTGAAACTCAATATTGGGAGTGTGAAAATAGATGAATACGAAAGAATGTTTTTAGAATAATTGAAGTATGTCTCTTTCATTAAGGATGAGACAGTTAAGATTCAAAGGTATTTGAGTGGATTTCCATCATTCATCAGTGACAAAATATAGTATGATGATCCAAAGACATTGGAGGAGACCATAAGGAGAGATAAATTCCTATATGATCAACAAAAATCAAGGCCAACTTTCCAAAAATCTTGGGAAGACAAAAATAAATTCAAGGTGGATTAGAGGAAGAAGGGATCTAAACCAACATTCTTCAAAAATAATCCACAAGGACAATAACCTCCTAGAGAGCCCAAAATGATTGAGGTAGGAGGTCAAAGGCCAAGAAAGCCACCTATTCAATGTTGGGGTTGTAAAGGGGATCATATGTTCAGAGATTGTCCTCACAGAGGTGAAAAGGGGATAACTGTTCACAATGTTCAGCAAGCTGAAACAATGGAGGACATGGGAAGAAATGTACCAAGGATCTATGCAGCCCTAGACAACAAGCAAACAAATTATCAATCACATATGATTGAAGTGGAAGGTATGATCAACAACCAAACCATTGCTATTTTAATTGATTCAGGAGCTAGTCATATTTATATAGATCCTAAGATGGTGGAAAGTTTTCATTTGCTAAGAAACAAGCATGGGAAATATTGGTTGGTACAGCTGGCTACATGAGCCAAAAGAAAAGTTAATGAGATGGTTAAGTCATATCTTATGGACATGGACTAAACACAAGGGAAGATTTGAACATATTGTCTTTAGGTTCCTATGAATGTCTAATTGGGATGGATTGGTTGGACCAGTATCATGCCATCCTAGACTATCATAGAAAGGCATTTACTTGCTTGGATGAGGAAGGGACCCTAAGGAAGGTGCAGGGAATTCCCAGGGAAGTAACCATCCGAGAAATTTCAACATTGTAGCTGAAGAAATGTTAAAAAAAAGGCTGTCAAATATTTGCAGCTCATATGGAAGAGAAACCTAAAGATAAGGTGCCAAATTTAGAAGATTATGTAGTCTTGGAACATTTTGAAGATGTGTTCAGGGAGGTACCAGGACTACCCCCAAAGAGAGATATTGATTTCTCTATAAATCTAATACCTGGAACAACTCCAGTGTCAAAGACTTCTTACATAATGTGTACACCAGAGCTGAAGGAGTTTCAAATGAAACTTGAAGAGATTTTGAAGAAGGGGCATATAGGCCCAAGTGTGTCACCTTGGGCTGCCCCAGTCTTGTTTGTGAAGAGGAAAGATGGAACATTAAGATTCTGCATTGATTTCAGACAGTTTAATAAAGTGACTGTTAAGAACAAGTGTCCATCCCTTGCCAAGGATTGATGATCTTTTTTATCAATTGAAGGATGCAAAGATATTTTCAAAGATAGATCTCAGGTCAAGATACCATCAGGTAAGGATTAAAGAGGAATATATCAGCAAGACTGCCTTCAGGACAAGGTATGGTCATTATGAGTTCATAGTGGTGCCATTTGGGTTGTCAAATGCACCAACTGTTTTCATGTGCTTAATGAATGGTGTTTTCCGAAAACATTTAGACACGTTTGTCATTGTCTTTTTGGATGACATTATTATATATTCCAAGTCAGAAGAAGAGCATGAACATCATTTGTGGATGGTGTTGCAAGTATTAAGGGAGCATCAGTTGTATGCCAAGTTGAGCAAGTGCTCATTTTACCAGAAGCAAATTCATTATTTGGGGCATATTATTTCAAAGGATGGGATAACAGTGGATCTTGAGAAGATATAAGCCATTAGAGAATGGTCAGCACCAAAGAATGTGACATAGGTGATATCATTCATGGGTATTGCAAGCTACTATAGGAGATTCATTGAAGGATTCTCAAAGATTGCACACCCAATCAATTCCTTACAAAAGAAGGGTGTGAAGTTTCAGTGGACATTGGATTGTGAAAAGAGTTTCCAACAATTGAAACAATTGTTAACAAGTGCTACAATACTAAGGATTGCAGACCCAAATGAAGACTTCATTGTATGTACAAATGCATGTAAAGAGGGACTTGGTGGAGTCCTCAGTCAAAATGGGTTGGTTATATGCTATGAATCAAGAAAGTTGAAGGAGCATGAAAGACACTATGCCACTCATGATTTGGAGTTGGAAACCATAGTGCATGCCTTGAGAAAATGGAGACACTACCTCATGGGAAAAAGGTTTGAGCTAAGAACAAATCATAATGGTCTGAAATATTTATTTGATCAGCCAACTTCAAATGCTAGGCAAACTAGATAGTTAGAATTTCTAAGTGAATATGACTTTGATATAAAGCATATCAAGGGAAAAGAGAACAAAGTGGTTGATGCACTCAACGGAAGAGTACATGAATTGCATGCTACAAACATTAGAATGTACCAATTAGATTTGAAATACATAATTACAGAGGCTTCCAAATTAGATTTGCAATACAAGGAATTAGTGGA
This sequence comes from Picea glauca, assembly GCA_000966675.3. Classification (NCBI taxonomy): domain Eukaryota; kingdom Viridiplantae; phylum Streptophyta; class Pinopsida; order Pinales; family Pinaceae; genus Picea; species Picea glauca. The sequence goes on from JZKD02S2084603.1 coordinate 58,407, forward strand.
AAAATTACAACAAAGTATTTTGTAGCAGAAAATTGAGGAATATAAGCTAGATATTGATGAAATTCTCATGTACAGGGGTAGAATTTATGTACCAAATTCTTAGGAATTGAAAAAACTAATATTGAGAGAAATGAATAGTGTGCCTTCTGTTGGGCACCCAGGATATCAAAAAACTATTGCAACTATCAAGAGCCAATATTATTGGCCAGGCATGAAGAAAAAGGTTGCTGATTTTATTGCTAGATGTTTGGAATGTCAGAAAGTAAAGGCTGAGCATAGACACCCAGTTGGTTTGCTACAACTATTACCCATTCCTGAGTGGAAATAGGAAGTTGTAAAAATGGATTTCATCACCAAACTTCCTAGAACAAACAAGCAACATGATTCTATCATGATAGTGGTGGATAAGCTTACTAAAGCTACCCATTTTGTTCCAGTTAAGCTGACTCATAAGGCAGCCAACATTGCTGATGTTTATATGAATGAAATTACTATATTACATGACATACCCAAGACAATTGTGTCTAACAAAGATCCAAAATTTACCTCAAAATTTTGGAAGGGATTATTTAATGGATTTGGAACAAATTGGAATTTTGGTAGAGCTTATCATCCAGAATCAGATGGACAAACAAAGAGGGTGAATCAAGTGATTGAAGATATGTTGAGGATGTATGTGATGGATAAATCATCAAAATGGGAATACAACCTACACTTTGTAGAGTTTGCTTATAACAATGGGTACCAAGCATCTCTAGAGATGAGCCCATTTGAGGCACTTTATGGTAGAAAATACAACACACCAGTAAGCTGGGATAACCCAACAGACAGAGTAGTGGTTGGGCCAGATTTGCTTAGGGAAATGGAGGATCAAATGATAAAAATAAAATAAAATTAAAGGCTGCCCAAGACAGGCAGAAAAGTTATGCTGATAAGGGAAGAACTCACAGGGAATTTAAAGTGGGTGATCATGTATTCTTGAAAGTGAAAGCCAACAAAAGTTCCCTGAAGTTGGGAAATTGTTCAAAGTTGGCAGCTTGCTATTGTGGGCCATTTGAAATCCTAGAGAGGATTGGTCCAGTACCTTATATGATTTCATTGCCTGCATCTATGTCTTTTCATAATATATTCCATGTATCATTACTCAAGAAATATATACCTAATGATAATCATGTTATTGATTGGAATGTGATTCAGGTGGAGCAAGAAGACACTTTCCAAGTGCATCCGGTACACATTCTGGACCAGAAAATCAAACATCTCTGGAACTGAGCCATAGGGCTTGTAAAGGTCCAATGGATCTAGTACGGTCCTGAGGACTCTACTTGGGAGCATGAGGATGCAATGTGGGTAGAATACCCACATCGTTTTGAGGTTTTTTGAGATTTTATTGTATATGGGTACATGATGCACTGAGGACAGTGCATAAATAAGGGGAGGGGATTGTAATACCCCTAGGCTGAACCCAATTGTAATGTAACTGAAAATGTACTTAAGCTGGTGAGATGTTTGATATCATTTTTGTATACACATTTCATGGCATAGTGCGCACATGTACTGTACAACAAAATGAGCAAGTTTTCACATTCCAGGATACCGTGCGCAACAACATAAGTGCAAATGATTTTGAGGCCATGTATCCTTTTGTGTATATGCTGTGTTTTATAAGCTAGTGAGCTAGTTATTATAATCTAGGATGCTTATGTTTTGATTAGACCAGAGAGCCTATATGTTAAAGGCTAGTGCACCTATTTTTGTATATGTCTCATAATTAATATAAAATACATCGTTGTGTGCATATCAACCATGATAAAAGTTATGGGGGACTAAAATCCACTGGTTAGGGAAAGGGAGGGGCCTAAAAGTTAAGGAAAAGGGCTAAGCTAGGCAAGTTAAGCCAAAAATGAATATTATATTAATATTTATTAAATCATAAGGTATGGATAATTATTTTATCCTAAGTTCTAAAGTTGGGGACAAGTGGGCCAAAGTAGCTCCCAACATGACAAGTGTCAAGTTGGGGACATGCATACATATTGTTGGGACTTATTTCATTTCCCCATATTTTCTGCCATTCTTCCCATGATTCCTTCCATCATTCAGTCATCCAGTCAATCATCCATGAACATGCACACACCCATTGAGCTATCCTCCATATCTTCATCACTGTACCCGTACCTGTATCCATAGCCATTTTGTGTTGGTGTATCTAGTTAGATTGGGAGCTGGACTGAAGAGGTGGGTTATCAGGCCTGTGAGCAATTCTCTAGGTGAGAGAATTGTTGGGAATTGATTTCTTGAAGGTGCTAAAATGCAGCTACAGTGCTTTGAGACTTCCTATCCGACCTGTTGCTGAAGCCCAGAAAGGAAGTGGGGCAACCGAAGGACTGTTGAGCAGAGAAGGGGCACACTTCCTGGGTGGGACATGCATGTGGGGAATGAAGGATTGTAGGTTGTTAGTTTGAGTTGGCACCTGAGATAGAGACTTTCCTGTTGTCTATGAGCCTTTAGCTTGGTTAGGAATCCCTTTACTCGGGTGGAGTTTAGTCCCAGCTCGGGGGTGACTCACTGTTGAGAGTGATGAACAATATGTTCTAAGGATGGGAGGTTCATGGAAGTTCTACACATAGTTGGTGACATTATTACCAAGATAAGTGCCAATTGTGTGATAAATTTACATGCTGCATTGTTATTTACGTGCTTATTTTTATGGGTTATCATATGTGCAATTATAACTGTGTTTATTTTTATGGGTATTTCCTGTATATGCTGCATGTATATGTTTACTATTATTCCAGTGTGAATCCATGCATTTACATATGTATTTGGCTATTTATGTTTTATGTATATATATTTCTGCAAGAGTTCTTTGTGTATATATTTTTAATTGCATGGAGTTTGAAAAATTTATGTGGCATAGCTCAATTGGATGTTGGGTATGTTACAATATGTTCCACAGAGAGAACAGAAAGAGTTATCTGGTATAGTGTGCCCCAACATGGATGGGTAGGGATGTTACAGTCTTCTCTTGATCATTTTTCAGTGCATGTCCTTGACGAGGTCCGAGTATAGGAAGTTGGGTCTCAAGATTGTCTCTCTTGAGGAAAATCTCTATCACATTCCCAAGAAACCTTCCATAGCAGAAGAAAAGAAAAATGACGGAGTAGAAGATTCTATTAATATGTTGCTTGAGAAATCACTTACACGACAGAGGGACAAAATGATGGATAATTGTTCCCACATCCTTCAATTCCTTCTAATAAAATAAGACACATCTTCATCAAGTGGCCATTTTGGAGGAACCTCTCCTTTCAAGTTACGGGTTAATTTTATATTCTCATATTTGAAGGTCAGATAGATGCAGATGCCCTAGAAAAACGGTTAAAACTGACAGAAGGTTATTTCTTTGTTCACAATTTTTTAAATAGGGAAAAGATCACCTTCACACTCCTTAAGGCCCTCCCCAATGTCAAACATTGGTGGGAAACTTACTGGGAGAAAAGTTCCATAGAGGAGTCTGGAATATATGGGGCCGAGCCCACTTGGGATTTTTTTGTGGATGTGGTGAGGGAACAATATTACACTATTTGCAACTATAATGACCAGTACATGAGATGGACCACGTTACATCAAGGGAGGAGCCAAGCAGTGTTATAGTTCACCAATACCTTCCATACCTTGCGCACCAAGATGGGTATCAAATATTCTGAGTGACATTTGGTTTTGGAATACCGTGGGGCTCTACATAGGTATATCCAAACTGAAATGGAGTTTCTGTACATCTCATCACTGGGAATTCCCTATTGATATGCTTTCAAAATCGAGAATAAATTTAGGCACCAGAAAAAATGGGAGTTTGGATCTACAAATTTGAAACAACCAAAGTATGATAAAGACGTGCCTAACGAACAACCTCTCGAAAACCATTCTAAGCCACATGAAATAAGGGGAAAAGAAAGATGAAGAAGGACACTGGAAAGTGGTACAATTTCCATAAAATCCCCTATCACAACACTGATGAATGTCGCTCAAAACAGTCATTGGTGGCTGAGATCAAAGAAAAAGATATGAACCCAGATTGAAAATCTGATTTAGAAAATGATGGGATCATTGACATAGAACCCACTTCTACTTTCGAGACCATGAAAATTAAACTAGAATAAATAACATATCCTAAAGAGGGGGAGCACCTCTTAAATTCATAGATTTGGGTGAAGGGAACCTCGTTGCATTTCATTGTTGATAGCAGAAGCTAGAAAAAACTCATTTCAGTAGAGGTTGTCAAACAGTTGGGATTGTCGACAACACTACACCCAAGTCCATATAACATTGAGTGGATTCGCTAGGGACGCGATATCTGTGTCAGAAAATAGTGTCAATTGTCATACAACATCCATATCTTCAAGGATGAGGTATTACATGATGTTTCCCCACTTGATGTCTGCGGTGTTCTTTTGGGACAACCATATATGTGGAAGCACCATGTTAATTATGAGTCTTGACCTCGTAGTGTCATTTTTACTCTGGGGGTTCATCTCTACAGGATACTAGAGGTTCCAACTATTGTCCCACATAAATAGTGCTACAAGTTAGTATCTCATATTACAAAATTTAGCTTCTTCACAATCTATTCAAAAGGTGAACACAAGGACACTGCAACCACTGCAGCCTCAGTCCAAGCACCTTCTATCTAACATAATCATGTCGAAAATATTGAATAAAAGAGAAAAGGTTGCTTATACACATAGTCATCTCATGTATCCTGACAAGTTCTCAACAACCTTCCACATCAGGTTCTCAACAACCTTCCACAAGCCAAGCAACACAACTTCTCCAACAAGGAAAACAACTCACTAAGGTTCAAATTCAACAAATGCTTGCCCCTCTCCTCCTTGAAGTCAACACAATGGATATTATTTATTCCTAAGGAGGGAGGATTTATCTAGGTGGATATCAGTGGCCACCCATCTATTCAAACTGGCTTAAAATAGTCTTCTGGCAATTTACTATTTTTAGTAATTTTTTGGTTCCTAGACTTACAGGGCCATTTTGAGGGATTAATTTTTTTTTCATGATCGGGAACCTAAAGGATAGTTGAAGTCTTTGATTGAACCCCCAAAATGAATCTCATCGTTGATACCTTTCCAACAAGCTATCATGTGCCCCAAACAAATATCATATGCCAAAGTTGCGCCCCTAGGAAGTCGATACACCAATGTTGAAATTACTAAGACAACTGAGAGGAGGGGGTGAATCAATTGTTATTGTGCTTAAATAATATGAAGTCTATTAATGCATTCTTAATCTTTCTTCAAGTGATCATCAACATTATACAACATATGGACAATAAAAGTAATGAGCATCAGTCACACATAAGGTATACTCAGAGACAGATTTTCACGAGGAAACCCATAAAGGGAGAAAACCTCTTCTTCTTCGAAATGATAGGCAGTCTTTTAAGTTCTGTACATCATCTATAATTGAGCACCAACTCAATGTGAGGTTGTTACCTCTATTTTACAAGCTGCAACTTGTTTGAGAGCACTAACTCTCTGGTTTCTCTAGCACCCACTAGAAGGAAGCACCAACTCCCTTAATGTTCCAACACCAACTGGATGGAAGCACCAATTTGTAGTTACACAAGCTCCAACCTGTATAACAGAGAACACTTGTTCTCCCTTGCACCACCCTGCCACCCTGGTTTCTCTGGCTGTAACCAGATGGAAGCTACAACTCCATGTGTTCAATCTCCCACTTGAACCTCTGAGGACAACAGTCCTCCCTAGCACCTCCCAACCACCCTAGAAAATAAATGAATAATTAAACAAGCAACTACACAGATAAATCGATTCTTACCACTTCTTCTCTGTTCTGTAAATCTGGTCTTCTTCTAACTGTTCTGCAATTCTTCTCTTCCTTTGTCTGTTCTGCAAGTCTGCTCTGCTTCAACTTGTTCTGTCATTCAAATCTGCTTCAAGTTGTTTTGTCATTCTTCTCTGCTTCAAGTATTTTCCTCATTTGTTTCTCTTCTCTGAGTTTTATCTCACACTGTGCATATTTTTTGATCTCACACTGCACATCCTGTGATTTCCCCTTTATTACTGTTTAATTCATTTTTCGTCCAGAACAACCAACCACGCATAGTCTGTCTCATTTTCTTTTATGCACCACCTCAACAGAAGTTACTCTTCACATCTTCTTAGGCAAAATAAAAACCGTTTGAGCAACTGAAATGCCAACCGATCAGGAATCATGAATCAGTTTCGATAACAGATTCGTAACTGATAAATTAACTGTGAGAGAGAACAGTATCCCTCCGATCATATTCAAGTTTATCTGCACTGTTGGATGAAATTTATTATTCTTGCCTTTAAATCGGGTTTCAGCATTTCAACATTCCTGTGGCCAAGTGTCTCGATACTTCATATCACGATCTCTGAAACTCCGATACAGAGCTTTTCTGCGCTAGCTTCTTCCTCAATATGATCAAGGCCATGACCAAGCGCTTATGCATAAAATGCTTTTCATGAATTCGCATTTCATGAGTTTGGAGATAAGGTATCTTGAATCTCCAAGTCACGATCCCCAAAACCCCGAGATGGAGCTGAGATCAACGGTCCACGATCTCGATGAATCTACGGTCCAGATCTCATCGTGAATTCACATCTCACGATTCCTTCGATGGAGGTCCTTGTCACTCCAAGTTGCGATAGACAAAACTCTGAAATGAATCTTAGATCAACAGTCCACGGTTTCGATGAATCTATAGTCTAGATCTCATCGTGAATTCGCATCTCACGATTCCTTCGATGGAGTTCCTTGTCACTCCAAGTTGTGATAGGCAAAACTTTGAAATGAAGCTTAAATCAACGGTCCATGATCTCGATGAATCTATGGTTGCGATTAAATTGTGATTTCGCATATCGCGATTTCAATGGTCATATTTCTTGCCTCTCCAAGTTACGAGTAGCGAAACTCTGAAATGGAGTCGACAGTCCAGATCACACCTTGATCTGACGGCTGCGATTAAATCATGATTTCACATATAGCAATTTCAATGGTCATATTTCTTTCCTCTTCAAGTCGTGAGTTACGAAAATCCAAAATGGAGTCGACGGTCCAGATCACACCTTGATCTAATCGCTCCGATTAAATCCAATTTCACATATTGTGATTTGAATGGTCATATTTCTTTCCTCTCCAAGTCACGAGTCGCGAAACTCCGAAATGGAGTTGATGGTCCAGATCACACCTTGATCTGAAAGCTGCGATTAAATCGCGATTTCGCATATCATGATTTCAGTGGTTATATTTCTTGCCTCTCCAAGTCGCGAGTAGTGAAACTTCGAAATGGAGTCTCGGATCAACAGTCCCGATCAACACTTGATATGATGGTCATCAAGAATTGTAAATGGGATCCAATGATCATAAATGTTGCTTCTCCTCCTGAGCAGTCCTGATCAACACTTGATCTAACGGTCATCGGGAATTGTAAATGGGATCCAATGATCAGAAATGCTACTTCTCCTCCCGATCTTACTTTGTTCTTCTTACTCTAATATTTCCACCGATGATCTTCCAACAATCCTTTGCACTATCTCTTCTGATCTTATTCGAATCTTCTCTGTAGCATCTTCTGATAATGCCCATCTATTTCATACTTTCTGTACTCATGCCATCTTCACTGTTGTACTTGCCATCAATGACAAGTATACAAGAATGCACTATCTGTTAAAGATTTTCCAACATTCTCCCCCTTTGGCATTGATGGCAACTCAAGCACCCACATGCATTTAGACTCTCCTCCCATACTCTTTTCTCCCCCTTTGACATCAATGTCAACTAAGAAACATGCTCCCCCTGATCTGTTGCAAAACATACTCCCCTTGTCAACTATGACCATCTTGGAAATACACCAGATATTCAATAAGTACTCCCCCTAACTAGGTGATCAGATTAGACACAAGAAATTATAACCCCCAACTTTTGACGAAGATATCAAAAATGGGTTGCTGCTAATGGTTTTGTAAATATATCTGCAATTTGTTCTGTAGAAGGTATATAATTCAGTTGAACAATTCTGTTTATAACTTGTTCTCTGAGAAAATGGTACTTTATTGGAATATGCTTAGTCTTGGAATGAAGAACAGGATTCTTGGAGACACTAATGGAACTGGTGTTATCATAGTGAATTGGAATGGTATCAGTGTAAGTTACCTTTAGATCTGCAAGAGTTTGTATCATCCATAAAATTTGTGTGCAACAAGTAGCAACAACAATGTATTCTACCTCTAAAGTGGATAATGAAATGGATCCTTGCTTTTTACTAAGCCATGCAACTAATGAGTCACCTAGAAAGAATGCTCCTCCATTGGTGATTTTTCTCTCATCAACACAGTTTGCCCAATCTGCATCTGAATAAGTAGTTAATTGAAAATTCTGATTTCTGGGATACCACAGACCATAAGTCATTGTTCCTTTCAAGTATCTAAATATCCTTTTTACAGCTACCAAATGACTTTGTTTAGGAGTAGACTGATAACATCCTACCATTCCAACAACTTGCATTATATCAGGATGGGATGCTGTGATGTACAAAAGACTGACTATCATAGAGCGATATGACCTTTGATCAACATTAGGTGAGATATCATCTTTACTCAGCTTGCAACCAACCGCCATAGGTGTACAAACAGGAGAGGAATCCTCCATCTGAAATTTCTTTAACATCTCTTTCAAATATTTTTCTTGAGATATAAATATTCCTACAGAACTCTGTTTTACTTGTAAGCCAAAAAAATATGATAGTTCTCCTATCATGGACATCTTAAACTCTATTTTCATAGAGTTAGAAAACCACTGGACAGATGATTCATTAGTACAACCAAAAATAATATCATCTACATAAACAAGAACAACTATTAAATTATCACCTTCAGACTTAATGTAGATATTGCTGTCAATAGTACCTTTCTTGAACCCTTTGTCTTGTAGAAATTTATCCAGTCTATAATACCAAGCTCATGGTGCTTGTTTTAGTCCATATAAGGTCTTCTTTAGCTTGCAAACATGATTAAGATTAGCTATCAATGATAATCCTTTAGTTTGCTCCATATATACTTCTTCTTCTAGATCTCCATTTAGGAATGCTGACTTAACATCCATCTGATAAACTTTAAAGTTCTTATGACATGAATAAGCAAGAAACATTCTGATGGCTTCCAATCTTGCCACTGGTGCAAAAGTTTCATCAAAGTCCTGACCTTCAACTTGTGCATATCCTTTACAAACCAATCTAGCTTTATTTCTAACAACTTGCCCTTTTTCATTCATTTTATTCTTGAACACCCATTTGGAACCTATTTCATTCTTATCTTCACATCTAGGGACAAGCTCCTAAGTATTGTTCTTTTCAATTTGATCAAGCTCTTCATTCATTTCTCTAATCCAATCATCATCCTGGCTAGCTTCCTCAAAATATTTAGGTTCAATCATAGATAAAAAAGAAACCTGAGATTGTTCTGAGTCTTTAATCAATTTCCTTATTGTCTAAACTCCTTTATTTATATCTCCAATTATCTGATTTTCAGGATGATTCTTTTTAACAATTCTGAGAGGTGATTTTGCTTCTTTCTGCTGATTTGTGTCAGTTGAAGTATTTGTGTCT
>JZKD02S2084603.1:82591-94759 GCA_000966675.3 Picea glauca
AAAATTTGTTCCATCAAACAGAGGGGGATTAGAGGCTGAAGTCCCTTCATGACTTGTCATGTTTAAGCTTACAGATCTACCTTTGAATAAAAGGAACCTGATCTGATACCAATTGTTGAAATTACTAAGACAACTGAGAGGGGGGGTGAATCAGTTGTTATTGTGATTAAACAATATTAAGTCTATTAATACATTCTTAATCTTTATTCAAGTCATCATCAAAATTATATAGCATATGGAAAATAAAAGTAATGAGCATCAGTCACACATAAGGTATACTCAGAGACAGATTTTCATGAGGAAACCCATAAAGGGAGAAAACCTCTTCTTCTTCGAAATGATAGGCAATCTTTTAAGTTCTGTACATCATCTATAATTGAGAACCAACTCAATGTGAGGCTTCTACCTCTGTTTTACAAACTGCAACTTGTTTGAGAGCACCAACTCTTTGGTTTCTCTAGCACCCACTAGAAGGAAGCACCAACTCCCTTAATGTTCCAACACCAACTGGATGGAAGCACCAACCTCCAGTTACATAGGCTCCAACCTGTATAACAGAGAACACTTGTTCTCCCTTGCACCACCCTGCCACCCTGGTTTCTCTGGTTGCAACCAGATGGAAGCTACAACTCTCTGTGTTCAATCTCCCACTTGAACCTCCGAGGACATCAGTCCTCCCTAGAACCTCCCAACCACCCTGGAAAATAAATGAATAATTAAACAAGAAACTACATAGATAAATCGATTCTTACCACTTCTTCTCTGTTCTGTAAATCTGGTATTCTTCTAACTGTTCTGCAATTCTTCTCTTCCTTTGTCTGTTCTACAAGTTAGCTCTGCTTCAACTTGTTCTGTCATTCAGATCTACTTCAAATTGTTCTTTCATTCTACTTTTATTCAAGTCTTTTCCTCATCTGTTACTCTTCTTTGAGTTTTATCTCACACTGCGCATATTTTCAGTCTCACACTGCGCATATTTTTTGATCTCACACAGCACAGCCTGTGATTTCCCCTTTCTTACCGTTTAATTCATTTTTCGTCCAGAACAACCAACCACGCACATTCTGTCTCATTTTATTTTATGCACCACCTCAACAACAGTTACTCTTCGCATCTTCTTAGGCGAAAGAAAAACCGTCCAAGCAACTTAAACGCCAACCGATCAGGAATCATGAATCAGTTTCGCTAACAGATTCGTAACTGATAAATTAACTATGAGAGAGAACAATAGCCTTCCGATCATATTCAAGTTTATCTGCACCGTTGGATGAAATTTATTATTCTTGCCTTTAAATCGGGTTTCAACATTTCGACATTCCTGTGGCCAAGTGTCTCGACACTTCATATCACGATCTACGAAACTTCGATACAGAGATTTTCTGCGCTAGCTCCTTCCTCAATATGACCAAGGCCATGACCAAGTGCTTATGCATAAAGTTATTTTCATGAATTCGCATTTCATGAGTTTGGAGATAAGGCATCTCGACTCTACAAGTTGTGATCCCTGAAACCTCGATATGGAGTTGAGATCAATGGTCCACGATCTCGATGAATCTATGGTCCAGATCTCATCATGAATTCGCATCTCGTCATTCCTTCGATGGAGGTCCTTGTCACTCCAAGTTGCGATAGGTGAAACTCTGAAATGAACCTTAGATCAATGGTCCACGGTTTCAATGAATCTACAGTCCAGATCTCATCGTGAATTTGCATCTCGCGATTCCTTTGATGGAGGTCCTTGTCACTACAAGTTGCGATAGGTGAAACTCCAAAATGAAGCTTAAATCAATGGTCCACGATCTCGATGAATCTACGGTTGCAATTAAATCACGATTTTGCATATCACGATTTCAATGGTCATATTTCTTACCTCTCCAAGTCACGAGTCATAAAAATGTGAAATGGAGTCGACGATCCAGATGACACCTTGATCTAATGGCTGCGATTAAATCGCGATTTCGGATATCACGATTTCAATAGTCATATTTCTTGCCTCTTCAAGTCGCGAGTCGCGAAACTCCGAAATGGAGTCGATGGTCCAGATCACACCTTGATCTGACGGCTGCAATTAAATCACAATTTCGCATATCATGGTTTCAATGGTCATATTTCTTGCCTCTTCAAGTCATGAGTCACGAAACTTCGAAATGGAGTCAACGGTCCATATCACACCTTGATCTGACGGTTGCGATTAAATTATGATTTTGAATATCGCGATTTCAGTGGTTATATTTCTTGCCTCTCCAAGTCGTGAGTCACAAAACTTTGAAATGGAGTCTCGGATCAACAATCCCGATCAACACTTGATCTAATGGTCATCAGGAATTGTAAATGGGATCCAACGATTAGAAATGCTGCTTCTCCTCCCAAGCAGTCCCGATCAACACTTGATCTGATGGTCATTAGAAATTGTAAATGGGATCCAACGATCAGAAATGCTACTTCTCCTCTTGAGCTTACTTTGTTCCACTTACTCTGATCTTGCCATCGATGATCTACCAACAATCCTCTGCACTATCTCTTCTGAGCTTATTCGAATCTTCTCTGCAGCGTCTTCTCATAATGCCCATCTATTTCATACTTTCTATACTCATGCCATCTTCACTGTTGTACTTGCCATTAATGACAAGTATACAAGCATGCACTGTGTGTTAAAGATTTGCCAACAACCAAACTATGGAAAATGGGGTCCATAAAACTGATGGATTTTCATCTTTCAGGGTTAGGGTTTTGGATTTTCTTTATGTTAAAAATGAATTTGGAGATTCTTTGTAATTATCATCTTCTTGCAAATGTGTTGGTTTTGTCTACTCTTCTACTTAGAATTCTTGATCGATTATCCTAATCCTACTTTACTGTCATAGATTGACCCCGGTTCAGATTTAATAAACTCCCAACAAAAGCTGCCTAAAACTATCGGCCCCTCTGGTAGACTAGAAGGAAAGATAATGCATAGGGTGCACTGCGGAGTCTCACCCAAGATAACTTTATGGGTGGTTTCAATACTCAGGTGTTTGCAACCTGGGAATGAGTGGAGATATGCGGTTGTATCTCGTAATATTTATTGATTTAGTCTAAAATTTGATTATAGAAGTCATTCTATTCATGCATGTGAAAGATCATATCTAAATAGTTAATTCATTCATATAAAATTCACCATTTGACAATAATAAATACGCATACATCCATTCACACAACACAACTGTTACCATGGTTCACCCTCTCCTGGGATACATCCACAAAGATATGGCTCTCAAGCTCTTTATTATGGTTCAATAATATGTCACGCCGCACGTGTTTACAATATTATATCTTACTCTCTTCAACAGGTTCCTCGATCCCTATGAGGCTGACTAGATCTCACCAGGATCCTCATCCTGTGATCTAACCCTCAAGATCAAGTCGCTCATTACTTCCCTAGCTCACCAGCTTACTGAGTAGTACAATTATTACAACTCTCTACCATCTGTTCTCTTCTATCATCCTCTCTCTCTCTCTCTCTCTTCGTTGCTATGTTCTCTCCTTTCTCTTCCTCTAAGTACTACCTATGTATATTTTTGTCTCATCAGCCATTACAATACATTACAAAAACCATAACCCTAACATCGTTAGGTTTTCCTTGCATGCGTGCCTTGCCTGCTTCCCTTACAGATGCTTCTTTTCCTTCCAGCTGTCCTTTCCTCCTCTAATGCTTCTCTTCCCAAAAATATCCTTTTCCCCTGACTAGGCTTGCATCCAACATGCCCCCAACACTGACATGTGGCTTTTCCCAAGCCACCTAAACTTTGTGCGCTTATTCAACAACTCTTGCGAGAGTCTGAAACTTCTTTGTGACTTCCCTTACTTGTGTTTGAGCCTGCGTGGTAATTTCTTTGAGTGCATCCAATACTTGCACTGCAATATACTCGTTTATCATATCTACGCACTCTTCCTGAGTTTGTGCCATGTTCTTATTTGCCTCTTCTTCTTGCACAATGATCTCCATTGCTATCTCTTGGAGAGGTTCCATTTGAGCTTGTCGATCCTTCTTCTTTGTCTGTGTGACTATGAGTTTTGCTTGCAACTTCTTCATATATTGTACTCCTTTGAGGTGCTCAATGATTTTCATCGTCTTATGCCTCTGCTTGAGGTTCTGGATAACTACACTTACCTTTTCCTCTTCCTGGTCCCACTACTAGACCTGTTGATCCTCCTCCAGTTTTTTCCATAGCTATGTTTCTTTATCAAACAAGTCGACAATTGCATTGACTTGTCATTCCATTTCCTCCATCTACCCTATTTATTCCCGCTTCCTTTGCTCCTTCACCTATGGTTGAGTGGTAGGGATGAGTTGTTCCCATAGTTTCTCGATATCCTTCCTGTATTGATCGATTGTTTGCACAATCTAATCAATTTTCTGCGTCGTTGTGGGCTCTACTGTTTGTGCGCTCTTTGGAATTATTTCATAGGATACAACAAGTTCCTTCTCGAGCCTATCCACGTGATCTTTCTCATCTTTGGTCTCGAGCTTGACCTGCTCAAGCACCAAATCCAACTCTTCTCTGCTGTCCTTTCTGTGCTAAAGTTTTGTTGCATCTGTGCGTGCATGCCACTATACCTCCCGTGTGATGCTGACTTGTAGTTTATATAAATCCTTGGTTGGTATCCACTCCATTACCAACTGTATTTGTGCTAGATCTTTCAAGGGTTTCTGGCCCACAATTTCATCCATGCGCAACATGTTGGGTGTAATGCGGAAATTTGAGCTCTCTTGTGCTATCGTTTGGATCATATCCTTCTCGTTGGGCACAACCTTTGCTCCTGTTTGTGATGTTGCGAGGATTGAATCTATTCCTCTTCACTCCCTCTATGTTTCTATGATTTTCTCTAGGATATTCTCATGTCGGCCAAATCATCCTAAATCCTGTCCCTTTGGTGCTGGGCTTCTTCAAAATCCTTCGTTGTTCAGTTCTGGACCATTTTAGCCATAAGGTTTGTGTTGTCCTCAGTGATTGTATATTTCGATGGCGATTTGTGCACCTTATATTTATTGCACGCACCCCTAGTGTGTATGCTTGGTCTCTTGGTCTGGCCTTGTTCTTGTTGGGTAGCACTTGATTGTCCCATGTGTTCTCTTGGTCTCTTTTTCCTGTTCCCTCCGCACCTGGGTGTCGTTCTTTTTCCCCACCTAGGTACCTTTCTTTCATGCACACCCTTTCTTCTGTTTCATTAGATTCTAACCTGTATTTGGCTTCTTGGAAAATGTTTTGTCTCCTGCAAGTGTCTGTTCTTTCCCTGCATCAACCTCCTTATTCGTGAACATCTCTTGATTCATAATTGGAACTCTCCAGTCATCTTGCCAATCCTTGATGACGATCTCTACATCCTCTTTCTTGATGTAGTATCACATTTGTAGCCATTCCTTATCAGAATCCTTTCTTGCTTGGATCCATACTACATGCCTAGTTACTTTAAAGTTATCTATGCCCTGATATTGCATGACCACTTCTGGCATAAACCGCCAAGCATTGGTAATGCTTTCCTGCAAGTCGTTGTAATACCCTGTGAACATGCCTGGATTTGCACTTTTTTTGGGGGGGTTTGAAGTGCTCCCCAATGATAGTTATGAGGCTCCACGAAAATGAGTGGATCATTCACAAAATTATGTATATTTAGGATCCCTCCATCCGACCAAGGTGATCAAGATGAGTAGCCAAGATTACTGGAACTCTGTCCCCAGGTCCTGCGTATCCTTGTAGTCTTCAAGGTACTAATTTAACAAGTACGGGGCCCAACTAAGTATATTTCCCTCCGCACATTGTGCTGTACTTGTGACGACCCCAACACAGACTTCCTCCTTGCAACACTTCCTGAGAAACTTGCACGCAATGAGTTTTGTGGAAAACATGGTTACTACGTCATTGATGTGCTTAATGATGATCTCACACAACCCTCTTTTTGTGCCATACGTCTTCTTCATTTTCTCGGCCAATGCCTTCTCATTTGTTTGTCATTGAGGAACTACACAGGGATCTCCCCCCAACATGAAAGCCATGTAATATACACAATGAGATCTACATCTATCGAGACAGGATATTCCACCCATAGGTATCCTCCATGGGTAACTACCATTAGTTACTTGATGCAATTGTTTACATCACGACCCCTTCCAAAGTGTGGGATATCCAAGAGGCTTAGAATCCCAGCGTTGGCCAGTCTCTCCGCCCACTGTTTTGGTTGGAAAATTGGTTCACCAAAGTGTCCTATACCGATGGTATCTAGGTAAACTTGCTGTGAAAACTCTGGAAACTTTTCAATGTCGGTCACATCGTGATTCAAGTATTGTAGTTTTTTCGGAATGTGTGGTAAGACTATGGTTGTTTCAGCTTGCCTTCACAGTGATATTTCTACTGACTACTTAACCTTCTACTGTGGTGGCTGATTCAAAGTTCCAGCCTCCATTGTTCTCTCCTCTGTATACGCCTATGGCCGACCGATGACATCTTCTACTATGCCCTCCTGTTGCTTCTCCGACGCTGCTGTGTGTGACCTTTCTGGTGCGACCACTTTTGTTTGGTTTGGGACCATCCCATTAATCCTCGAGGTTTCTTCAGGATTTTCAAGGCGTGAAGGTTTTCCTGCATCCCTGGCCCGTTGGCGTTGTCCCACTTCCAACATATCAATATCCATTCTCACTATTGTTGTTTGTGGGGTCTCCTCCACCACTGGTGTGGGGATCATTGGTTCAATATTGGGAGAAGGGATTTCGTCTAATTTGAATAATTATGTAGTCCATGGTGGTTCCTGTTCATTTCCCTATGGTTGTTGAGGTGCTCTAAGGTTTCTTTGAGGTCATCTGTAGGCCCGACTCGACGCTCCTAGCTTGGGTGGTTCCATGGTGGTAAAAATGGTCTCCACCAAGCTTAGTTCATTTTGTAACTCTTGCAAACTTGCTCTCTACTTTGTATATTCTGTTGCTCCACACTTTAATCAATTTCACAATACCACTTTCGATACCTGCATGCTTGCCTTATATAGGGATCGTGTGAAATTTCTCAGAGACGTTACCCAAGTTGTGTTTTGAATCAATTGGCACTTCTCGTGTACCTTCCATTGAATTCCCTTGACGTCTCCATTTGGCACGATTAATGCATCATCCCATCAATCATTCTTGACATTCAATTTTGATAGACTCCATCAGTTGGAGCTGATTTTCTATACCCTCCATTTCTGCAATTTTCTCCTTTTTATGACCGTTGGTCCTTTCTTTAGTGTGCTAACATTTCCGAGTGCACATTATGATGTTTTTTCGGTCCGCATGGACATCTTCTTTTCGTCGCGCTACGTATCCTTTCACTGGTTGCTGTCTTTTTATGTCTGGTGCGGTAACCCCTCTGTTACAACGCATAATCCTTTGCTTTTTTTTTTTACATGCTAGGAGGTTGACTGTCCCTATACAACTTCAATCAAATCCCATTGATCATTCCTATGAGTTATGTTCCTCCCAAGTAATTCAAATGTACAACTCCCTCATCTGTGACAGTCTTTAATTCATATTGTCCCAACCAATGCATTCTGATTTTTTCTGGGTGTTGAAGAGATTTACTATTGTACACCAAGACTAGGTCTCCCTCCTTGAAATTTTTCCTCTTGATATGTCTTTCATGCCAATATTTTTCCCTTTGTTTTTTTACTTCTTGGTGGAAACCTGCTAGGATTCTATCTTCTTCCATTATCATCAACTGACTTAACCTTTCTTGTAATGTGCCTTTCTCTATCATGTTTGTAATTGCTGCTACATGCAGACTAGGTAATAGAAACTCTAGTGGCACCACTACTTCTTTTCCATACACCAATATGAATGGTGTCTACCCTGTCAATTTTTTTCATGTGGTCTTGTATGCCCACAATATTGTTGGTATCTTCAAGTCTCAATCATCCCTATTAACATTGTATATCTTTGTCAGTGCATTTTCGAGGATTTTATTAAAGGCTTCCACTGTTCCATTTTCTTGAGGATGATATGGTGACTCTTTTGATGATAAACTTTAAACTCCTCAGTCATAGCCTTAATAGTGTTGTTAATGAAGTGAGTTCCTTGGTCACTCATCAAAATCCTTGGGAAACCAAATCTAGTAATCACTTGCTCAAACAAGAAGTGTGTTGCTATCTCTTCACTGCAATCATTTATTGGTGTTTCTTCTGCCCATATTGTTAAGTACTCTGTCACAATAATAATATACCTCTCTCTTGACCTTTTTGTTGCTGGGTTAATTGGTCACACAAAATCTATTTCCCATTTGTCAAATACCTGCAAGGTTACTTTTGGTCTCAGGGGCATCTTGTCCCCTCTATTCGGTTTACCAACCCTGTAACATACATCACATCTCTGGCAATAGTCCTTTGAGTCTCTGTGAATAGTCGACCATAATAGTCCTGTGCGCAATACCTTCTGCATGATAGATTTTCCTGCATAATGTCCTCCTGGTATTCCCTCATGGGATTTTGCTAATATCCTAGGTCTTTCATTTTCTAGTACACATCTCATCTCCTCAAGATGATGTCTGCACCCATCTTGTATAAGTCTCCTGCAATCAATTGATAGTCTGTAGACATAAGTACCAAATTTTTCTTCTGCACAGTGTTGAATTCTTGTGGCGCAGTCCATGTACTCAAGTATTGAATGATTTATCCAAAATATTCATCAACTAATTGGACTGAAAATAATTATGTATCAATAAATTTGTCTTCTATATTCATAGGTTCCTCTCCATTAGTGATCCTTGAAATGTGATCAGGTTCTGCATTCAACTTCCCTAGTTTGAGTATCACTTCGAAGTCAAATTCCTGGAACAATAATAACCATCTAAAAATTCTTCCCCCCAACAATGGCTTGTTGATGAGGTATTTGAGATATGAATGGTTTGTAAACATATTGAAATGTTTTCCCAATAAGTAATGTCTGAACTTCTGAAGCGCATAGACCATAGCTAATCCTTCTCTCTCTGTGGTATTGTAATTCTGCTCCGATTATGATAGTTTTCTGCTAGAAAATGCTATAGGATGGTCCAATTCTCTTTCTCCTAGATATTCTATAATAACTCCAAGTTCTATGGCTGATGCATCTACATGCACATGGAATTTATTTTCCCAATTTGGGAATACTAGTATTGGTGTGGTTACCATCTTCTCTTTCAAGGTGTCTAATCCTCGCTGACAATCATCATTCCACTGAAACTTCTGTCTTTTGTTAACAATTTCTCCATCGGCGTAGTAATCTGTGCATACCCTTTTATGAACTTCCTATAGTATCGTGTGTGTGCCAACATTTCTCTTAGCTGACGTACTAATTTTGGTGGTGGTAGATTAACAATTATTGCAATCTTGGCAGGATCTACTAGCAAGCCTTGTTTACAAAATATATGGCCCAATATTATCCCAAAGAGTGTTCTGAAGATGCACTTCTTGATGTTTAACAATATCTGACACTGCCTGCATCTTTATAACATCAACCTCAACACCCCTACATGGTATTTCAACAGACTATAGACTGTCCAATCATCCATATATACATCTAGAAACTAGTGGATGAATTCTTTGAATGTAGCTATGACTACTCTGGAAAATATTGCTGGTGGATTCTTCAGTCCAAATGGCATGACTGTGTACTGGTAGGATCCCCATTCTATGACAAAAGTGGTCTTGTAGCTATCTTCTAGAGATATATTGATCTGATGGTAGCCTAAGAATCCATCAGTGAATGAATAAGCTTCCTATCTTCCTACGTTCTCCAACACCTCATATGCGAAAGGAATAGGGAATGAGTCATGTAGGCACACATCATTCAACTTCCTCAGGTCTACACATATCCTTATCCCTCCCTTATTTTTCTCCTGAACTACCATAGGGATTTCCCATTTAGATTCCTCTACAGGTTCTATGATATATTCCATCTTCCAACATCCTATCAATTTCGGCTTAGACTTTTTTCTTATATATAGGGTTTAGTCTATATGGTCTCTGTCTGATCGATCTTGCCTCAGATATGAGAGGTATATTCATTTCACCTAGCTCTCCTTCTATGCCTTTCATTTATGTGAACATTTTTGGGAATAGGTGATTGTACTCATGTGATAACTTTGTTATGCTTTGCACTATTTGCTCATCCTAGTAGTCTCCAATGCTACCCATTTTGGGATTCTCAAGTGTCCCAATGTTGATTTTCTTCACCTTTATTGGCACACAAAATACTTCTGATTCCATAGGTGTACATTCCACTTCTCTTTCATCTTCAACTTCCGCAATTTGAATGTTTCACGGGTCATATTCATCTGCTGCTTCTTCCTGCACATGGTAGCATGACAACAATTCTTTTACTGTCTTTCTGTTTTGCTATTGTTCTTCTGTAATGAGTTCAACTTCTGTTTCTTTAATGAATATCACCCCTCTGATGTGTTTAAGTGTTGATTCTATGTTTGGGTTCTCATGCTCAAATGAGAAAGTGACTATAAATTTT
This sequence comes from Picea glauca, assembly GCA_000966675.3. NCBI lineage: Eukaryota > Viridiplantae > Streptophyta > Pinopsida > Pinales > Pinaceae > Picea > Picea glauca. The sequence continues at coordinate 93,087 of JZKD02S2084603.1, forward strand.
TTCTGTAATACTATCTAGTTTGTAGTTCCTCTACACAATTCTTGGTATGTATACCAGTTCGATGGAATCCCTTCTAATGTGTGAACAAAATGATGAGGCCATTCCTCTGGTGGTGTCATCCTCTATAAAGTTCTTCACTTCTCCAACTGTTCTACTGGTGCCCCCTATCTATCACATTTTTTCAGTTGGTTGCTTCCCTGTTCTGTGCCAAACCCGATGCGCAGTAACCGCTTACATTAGTACCAATATTTGACTGTTTATTTGTGTGCACCCCACCATCTTGCAGGTGTTTCCTTGAGTTCTATATCCAAGGCTAAGAGGTTATGATTTTATAACACTTCATCTTCGTATCATGTTAATAATGCTTCTAATTCATTCACCCCATGGAAGCTGGGATGTTCCCGTATGTCTGTACCTACCCATCTTACTGTGCGGTCTATTCTTGAACATCTTCTTGTGGAGACTTCATGTAACCTATGCTGCCAATTATCTAAGATCGTATCTGATTCTGAAGAACATTACATGATGCTTCTCCAACTGAGTACCCAATATACATTTGGGTTCACATAATCTTCTTCTCATGCGGTTGTTTTTTACAAATGGTTAATTTCCTTCGGGTCTAATCAAGTAGGTTCTACAAACCTTTCCCATTCTTATGGATCCAATGGTGCAATGAATCTATATTCCCCTGACTCAAATGTCATCTTCCTCATATTTAAGTTGATTATTGCCTGAATGTCGAATTCCCAATCAAATTCAAGCAATGTTGGATAAGGTGTTGTGCCATCCACTATCTCTATTACTTTGAAATTGGCTTTGGTGCGCACTCCATCCATATCTATTGTCACCCATTTCAGTCTTTCAATTGGTAGAACTCTGTGTTGGTTTTCTAGTTTCAGCTGAACAAGTGAATAGCCTAATGTGGATTCTCCCATGCATTGCCATGTCTTCTTGGGTATCAAATTTAATTCGGACCCTAAATCCAGTATAATATCTCCCATGTTGAAATCACCAATGTCAGCATTTAGTTTGAATTATATGCTTGTTCTCCTCCTTGTATGCAGATGATTAACTTATTTATGTTCTATCTTTCCTTCTGACTCTATGCTACATCTTTCTAGCATATTTTGTAATACTTTAATAGAGGATGGATCATTTTGTAGTTTAACACAAGATTGCAAAAAACCCTTAATCATACTTACTTGTCCCAGGGGTTCTGCTTCTTTGGTGTGATTGAGCGATGGAGGCATATCGTATGCTAGTAATTATTTATTATGATGTGGATTTGATGTAAATGAAATGTTTTATTTTGAAAATTCTTGTATGGTGTGCTTGAATATATCCTTTTCTTTCTGCACATCAAACTTCTTATTTGGTTCGACATTCTTCTTCTCCCATTGGTGTTGTGCTGGATCTTGTATTACTGCGTCATTTCCTATCTTAGCTCCTCCTCACATAACTATGTTGATATTTCTTCCTTCATCCCTTGCTTCCACCAAAATCCACTGAACATTTTGATTGTTCTTATTTCCTTTTTCCTGGATCTTTCCCAATAGTGTAGGTGTTAAGAACCAAACATCAATATAGCATAGAAAAACCTCAAGAAAAGTACTCAACGCCTTGAAAAAGAGATAATATCAGATAATAAGCCTCTTCGAGGGGGCAACCTCCTT
>JZKD02S2084603.1:99948-112843 GCA_000966675.3 Picea glauca
ACATTACTAATATAAATCACAACTAATGGCCTAAAGCCGACATAAATAAAATAACATTACTAATCTAATATGCCCCAATTAAGTGGTAATGAGCCAATATTAGGGCTTAACAGTAGGACATTATTTCGTGTCATGATCTGATGCATGACAATACATACACATCGCAGGTGGAAATGAAAATTCTCTTGCATAGTGTCTTGGTTGTTGAAAGTTGTGGCATACCACTAGTCCTCTACCTCTTCCAAAACCTCCTCTTCCTCTTCCTCCACTTATGTATTCAACTCGATCTCCTCATGGTGCATTATACTGAAGCACCTGGTTATACTACGTGTTATTATAGTCTGGCTGCATGGTATTGTACTACGGTGGAACATTGTTATATTGTTTTTGCAAAATGTTATACATGGATGATACTTGGTTAAACTATGGTGCATATTTCTAGGTAATCATTTCTTCCTGCACCCTGTAAGCATCTGATGTTCTTTCCTTCATGAGGTCCATGGTCCCACAATCTTTTTGATCATGGCATACTAACTTGCAAAAGTTTCAATATGAATTCTTAGGTACTATCTGGTACTTCTACATCATTGGGAAGTGATATGGATCATGCCCCAATTTCTTACATATTTCACACCATAGTTCTCCTATTGGCAATGGGTTTGACATTCTTGCTACCATGTACTGCACGAACATTGAAAATTCATTCTTATGGTGTCATTATGTCCTACATGTGGTACACCAAACAACTTATCTTTTATCCTTACCTTTGTTTTGGTTTAGTTGGAATTTTAGTTTCTTCATATCCTCCTTCATCTCCTCTATGGTTGGATCTGTCTTCTGATATTAGTTCTCTTCCAGTTGTAGTGCTACCTACAAAGCCTTTGCCTGTGTCTGAAAATTTTGTTGTCACAAAGGGTATTTCAAGTGTGGTAGCAGTGAATTGACGAACATATGCCTATGCCGCATATCTATCATGACATACTTTATCTTTCCCTTCAATTGTTTGAATCTTTGGTCAATCTCCCATATAGATTCTCTCGGTTTCTGTCTAATCTCTATCATCTCATTCATGTATTGATCCTCTGAACTAGGCTTCTAGAATTCATTTATAAACAACTTTTTGATATCTCCAATCATTATGGTTGTCCCTTGCGGAATGTTTGCAGCTAAACTCATGTACCAATCTAGTGTGTGATCTCTTAGCATGATAGCTAACTGTGAAAGTTTAGTGTCCTCATCTATGATCTGTTTCGATTCCCAGATCTTTTCACAAATGAGCAAATTCTTCTCAATGTCCTCCGACGCATCTCCTTTGAATTTTTCTAACCTAATGGTGGGATCAGGTCTTGCCATCCTGAATGTTGAACTACTACCTTTTTTCGGTGTAGATACTTGACTAATCCTTCCTGAAATGGCTCCCCCAATTTTTGTTCCTTGTGTAGATCTAATTCCTTCTATATTCCTTCTTTCGAAATTCAGTTGTCAAAATTGTAGTGTTATTCTTGGTGTATTAGTTGCACTTGGGTTTATGGGTTCCACAATGACACTGATATGGATAGCAGTGTTGCCTTCTATTCTCGCTCTTGGACCTCTCATCTTCCTCTCATATGTCATGTGTAGGATTTCCTCAATCTGCTGCATAAATTGAAGATCCTCTACCTCTTCTTCATCACTTTCCAAGCCCTCCCTTGTGGCTACGACTCTCTTCTTGGTGTTCATCTTATATTGGTAGGGTACTCCACTGCATGTTCTTTTAGTTGTTTCCATTATGTGCTTGATTTGGTCTTCTTACATCATAATTGGGTCCAAGGGCTCCTCCTTATTTCCTTTATCCCTTTCTCCTTCCATTTCTCCTTCTCCTGTTAGTGCTTCTCCCATGCACACAAGAAGGTTTAGCTGTCTGACTCCATTGTCATTACACCTTTGTTATATAGTAATATCTTAATAGAAGAATATAGAGATCTGATGTACCTACCTCAAGTTCCCTTCAAGAACTCTTGTTCTACCACACTATAAGACTTTGTTGTATCTACTGCAAATTCTGTGATAAATTCTGCAACGATGTTGTCTAACCAGAAATCTACTTCCCACGTAAACTTATTATCAACTCATTGTAACTGCATGATCTCTATAGGATTCCATTATAGATGTATGATCCATTTTGTGGGATGGTCGTATTTCAACCTTTTTATCCACTCATAAAATACATGCGGGAAATCATAGAAAAATACTTCATGCAAGTCGTTGAATACGTACTTGTCCAGATATTTGCGCAGTGTCAACTTCGAGTTTCTGTTATATTTCTGCGCAAACTCCAACTCCTTTGTTTTCAACCATCTCTCTACCTCTTCCTTCGTTGGATTCCATGGTCTCAAAATCCCCTTTTATATTCTCATTCTCTCAACGTCTTGTCATCCAGTATGTCATTCTTTTGACGTGTCCTCTGCAAATATCATATACTCAATCCCATCCTATTCCAACCAACCGACAATGGAACTATTTTTTGGTTTTTTCTACTCTTCTACTTAGGATTGTTTATTGGTTATCCTGATCCTACCTTACTTTCATAGATTGACCCCAGTTCAGATTTAATAAGCTCCCAAAAAATCCCTCTAAAACTATCGACCCGACTAGTAGATTAGAAAGCAACGCAACGCATAGGGTGCATTGCCCAGTCTCACCCGAGATAGCTCTAAGGGTGGATGCAATACTCAAGTGTTTGCAACCTGGGAATGAGTGGATATCTGTGGTTGTATGTCATAATATTTATTGATCTAGTCTAACATCTGATTATAGGAGTCATTCTATTCATGCATGTGAAATACCAGATCTAAATAGTTAATTCATTCATCTAACATTCACCATTTGAAAAAAATAAATATGCATACATTCATTCACACAACACATGTGTTACTATGGTTCACACCCTCCTGGGATACATCCACAAAGATCTGGCTCTCAATCTCTTTATTATGGTTTAGTAATATGTCACACCACTTGTGTTTACAATCTTATATCTTACTCTCTTCAACACGCTCCTTGATCCTTGTGAGGTTGACTAGATTGCACCATGCTCCTCAGCCTACAATCTAACCCTCATGATTGACTCATTTACTACTTCCCTAGATCACCAACTTACTGAGAAGTATAGTTCTTACAACTCTCTGCCATCTGTTCTCTTCTCTCTCTCTCTCTCTCTCTCTCTCTCTCTCTCTCTCTTCCTTGCTATGTTCCCTCCTTTCTCTTCCTCTAAGTACTACCTATTTATATTTTTGGGTCATCAACCATTAAAATACATTACAAAAAACCTAACCCTAAAATCGTTAGGTCTTCCTTGTATGTGTGCCTCTCTTGCTTCCCTTACACATGTTGTTTTTCCTTCTAGCTGTTCTTTCCTCCTCTCATGCTTCTCTTCCCAAATATAGCCTTTTCTCCTAACTAGGCATGCATCTAAAAGAATGTGAGTATCCTTCACATCTCTTCTCAGAGATAAGATGCCACCATTCTATCAAGTCTCTCACTCTATATTTCTACACTTTTGTACATTTCACTCATTAATAGAAATTGTGTATTACTGTATCTCTGTGTTTAAGGTTTTATCCCTGATAAATATTTGTTATATTATTGAATATTTGATATATCTATGTACATTTATTTATTATAAATCTGCTCTCATTTTGTGCTAAAAATAATTCAGATCAATAAGATATTTCTAAAGGACAATCCAATGTAAGTTATCTAATTGTGAGAAAAAATCTTGTCCAAGTTTGCATAATAGAGTGATGATTCATTACAAATTCATCAACATACCATAAGTTTTCTAAATGCTATGTTGAATATTTATAATATGGGTATTAAATATTTTTTGGGGGATAAACTCATAACATCATCATAGACGCACTCAACAAGAATACCACATACCTAGGTATTTTAGGAGAAAAATAATTATTTTAAAATTTTTGTAGCAAATTGACATTGGAAACCTATTAAAAAACAAAGTTGGGACAATCAATATTTGAGGGACTAAAATTGAGAATTTTTAAAACTTGTTTCTAAGGGAGATATTCCTTGAAACTTAGCTTATAACCCAATTTGAATCACTCAATTTGGATCTTAAGCAAAAGAAATTATAACCAAAACATTGACTGGATGTAGAGTATGCATCTCGAGAACATAGTTAGGACAACCATTTTTTGAGTGCCTAAGTGGATATATGTTTAAAAAATGTCCCTATGGTATATTCTCCTATGAATATATATTATAAATAAATTTGAATAACTCAAACTTGATATTATACAAGAAATTTATGCCCAAAATACTAACTGACTATCCTAAATCAACATTCCTAAAACTTTGTTTCCTAAGTTGTCCCTTGGGATACTAGACCCATCAATTATTATTTTATTCAAAACTTGTTTCTATTGGAGATACCTACATGAATATAATTAAATCTCCAAGTGAAATCACTTCAATCCAACCTTTAAAGAAAACGTTATGATCAACATGGTGATTTTTGGTCTAGGAAACAAATTATAAACAACTCTAGCAAGTAGGTAGTTCCTCAGTATGTTTTGTACATCAATTCAAATAACTTTAAAAACATATTTATACTAGAGATATCCCTATAAATATACTTCAATATGGATTTCTAATCACTCTAATCAAACACAAAACAAATATTTTATCAACAAAATACCGTCGAGAGGTCTAGGTGGCCACTACTTCTCAATATGTAAAAAATTGAATTTCTCTTCATGTGTCTTCTTTGGATTTGTTTTATATGCATTGTTTGTATTTAATTTTCATGTTTCTTGGAAGAATAAATAATGATAACCTTTCTTCCCCCATCATACAATGTTTCATTGCAGGAAAATTCTTAGTTTTTGTAGGTCGAAGGAGGATCCAAGGGGTCAAATTTATGGACGAGTGATTTTCAAAAATCAAAATTTGAAGAATCATGAATGAGGGTGACATGCAAGACAAGAAAGTGATGTTGAACAAGACATGTTAAAACAACATGATCCAGGTGGATATTCGTGGCCACCCAACTATTCCAACTGGCTCATTTTGGTAGTTTCAGTTTGGCAATTTTGTTTCTAGTTTTCGGGTCCCAAACTTCCGGGGTCGTTTTCAGGCCCTAAACAACGTTTTTAGGTCTCGCCACAATTATATTATTGATGGAGTCAGATTCTTTTGGAAACATGTGTATTAATCATATAGACCTTTCCAATGGGCTATCGTGCGCCTAAAATGGAGGTCATATGCAAAAGTTACACCCTCGAGACGTTGATACACAAAACTACCCAAAACGAGGTCCACAAAATTGTTGGCTTTTCATATTCCGGGGTTAGGGTTTTTGATTTTCTTTATGTTAAAAATTCCTTTAGAGCCTGATTGTAAATTATCTTCTTACGAATGCGAGTATCCATCACATCTATTCTCAGAGATAAGTTGCCACCATTCTAGCAATTCTTTCACTCTGTATTTTTACAGTCTTGTACATTTTCGCTCATTAATATAAATTGTGTATTACTGTATCTCTGTGTTTATGGTTGCATCTCTGATATATTTTTGTAATATTATTGGATATACTAGATATCTCTGTACATTTCTTTATTATATCTCCACTCTCGTTTCGTGCCGAAAATAATCCAGATCATTGGTATTAGAGAAGGATGCTCTTGATCATTTTTCAATGCATGTCCCCGACGAGGTAAGAATATAGAAAGTTGGGTCTTGATCTTGTATCTCTCAAGGAAAATAGCTCTCACACGTGAAATAAACCCTCCATGGAGGAAGAAAATAAAAACGATGGAGTAGAAGATTTATTCATCTGTTTCTTGAGACAACTCTCATGCGACAGAGGGATGAAATGATGTAGAATTTTTCCCACATATTTCAATGTCTGTCGATAGAAAAAAGCACATATTCATCAAGTGACCACTTTAGAGGCACCTCTCCTTTCAAGGTACAAGTTAATTTTTATATTCCCATATTTTAAGGACAAATAGATGTGGATGCCCTAGAAAAATGGTTAAATCTGCTAGAAGGTTATTTCTATGTTCATAATTTCTCCCATAGGGAAAATATCACCTTTGCACTCCTTAAGGATCTCCCCCATGTCAAACATTGGTGGGAAACTAACTAGAAGAAAAGTTCAATCGAGGAGTCTGGAATATATGGGGTTGAACCCACTTGAGAATTTTTTGTGGATGCAGTCAAGGAACAATATTACCCTATTGGCAACTATGAAGACCAATACATGATATGGACCATGCTGCATCAAGAGAGGGGCCAAGTTGTTAGGTTATGAAAAAGGTATAAATATCTTCCTTTTTGCCACATTTCATGATATCATTTTGATTGTCTTTTTGGTTATTTAGAAGTAAATAGAATAGAAAATGAATAATATACCCTTTAGTGTTGATTGTTGGAGATTAGATTACATAGATTCTAAATATGATTGGAATTGTCTTGTTTTATTGTAGGATTGGTTAAATATTTTCGAACCCAAGATAGCAAGGGGAATCTTGAAGATGCGTAAGCTATTGGAGGTTAAATACTTTATGGTGCAAAGCAGTTTTAAATATAATTGAGTTACTCATTGTAATAGTAAAGCAATCTTAAGGATCTCTCGATCCTCAGGATAGCTTAATTTACCCAGATTATTGTAACATATAAGGGGTAAATAGATCTTGAAGAAAGAATATTTTTTGCACTCAAGAACAAAGAATATAGAATTGCTATGCATTAGCAGTTTTTGTAGAAATGTTGTACCAGCTATGAAATTAATAGAAGCCTCGAGCAGTTTTTCCATTTTTATATACTGATTTTTCAATAACAGTTCTTCTAAGGACCGAGGGCCCAGTCTGAAGGAGCTACTGTTCGATCTGTAATTGTATCAACTCAATTTCTGTCTTGTGATTCAATTTTATTTTATAGTAGTTAACAAATGCATAAGTGTGTTGATGATTTCATGTCAATTGCAAGAAATAGATATTCCCTGAAAGTATTGAATGATTATTGTTCCAATTCCCATTACTAAGATTCGATGCGTGAAGGTTCCTCATAAGTTCACATTTTCTATTCTTTTCATAAGTTTACATTTGTTGTTCTTTTCATAAGTTTACATTTGTTGTTCCTTTCATTAGTTTACATTTGTTGTTCCTTTCCACTAGAATATAGATGTTGTTCCTTTCGGTAGAAATATGATTGCCGTCTCTTTTCAGTTAGATTATAGTCTTTTTTCCTTTCCATAGATAGAGTAATTCACCCTTTTCTTTTTAGCAACTTTGATTCATAATGATAGCAATTCCTGCAAGTCTTTATCTAGATTCAATTGCTGCTCTTAGAATGAATTCAATAGATTAGCTAGTTCCTTTCCTTTTGCATAGCTTTAGATTTCAATCCCTAGAATATTTAATGAATGTTTGAGGAACTTGATTGTTGACAAACTCAGATCTATATTCGCTACACGATTTTATCCTCTATAAGCTATCTTCATAGACTTTGCCGATATTCTTTGAGATAAAAGACGAATCCTCGGGTTGATAAATTAATGTTAAACTAAGGTTGTTTTTAGACATCTTTAGAGCTCAACATTTTGGCGCCATTGTTGGGGAAGAATGTCAAAGGTAGCATAGATTGTGCCTCTAGAGGATGAGGTATTGAAGATGGAAGGTAAGAACCTATGCAGTCAATAAGTAAGATGCTTATACCAGTGCCTACCTCCAGCTGACGCATTAAGAGGCTACATAGGTTTTTTTTCCTTTTCGAGTTTTTTCCTTTTTGTTGTGTGAAGTGTGTATGACTAAGAAGAAAGATCTTGAAAAACCAAAACCTCCACCAAAAATTACCAAACCCCAGGGCTTGGTGCTCCCTAGAAGAAGTACTTTCATAGACGACATCATCCGAAAAGAAGAATCTCAAGCCTCGGTTGGACCTAGAAAAGGATCCATCCGAATCCCTCAGGTGGTAGCTTCACCAACTGCAACCCATGCCAAGATTCATAGCAAAAATGAAGGGACTGAGGTAAGTTTTTAGATCAGAGATATCCTACCTCTCAATCCTTTAGGACAGGGAAAATCTTGTAACATGGAGGAAGGAGAAGGAGAAACTAGTGGGATAACTAAGATAGACCCACCACCCAATCCTGAATCTCCTGCAAAAGAAGAAGGCATACCTAAAATTCCAGACAGAGGGAGTGCAATCAGATCCCCTAGAAGATCAGATAACCAATCAATTCAAATTAAATATACGGATCAAGAAATCCTTAAAGATTTCTGACATATTTTCGATCAAATGGCACAACCAAATCCACCACACCCCCAAACTTCCACTTTGGAATATCCGATTGTGGATCCAATTGCTAATGTCTCCATGAAGGCTATTCCCCTACAAAACCTACCAACCTTTCATGGATTAATCTCAGAAGATCCAGACACATTCTTATTTGAATTTGATGTCCTATGTAGAGGATATGATTACACCTCTTAACCCCAAAAATTAAAATTGTTCCCCTCCACTTTGAAAGGAGCAGCTCTACGCTAGTTCATGGGATTAGAGGGAGGAACTATAAACTTATGGGATTAAATGAAACAAGCCTTCTTGAAAAAATATCAGGATTATTGTAGAACTAGAGACTTAAAAGATGAAATATTTCAAATGAATGCAAGAGAAAATGAATCATTAGAAGAATATGTAGAGAGATTTCAATATAATTTACAAAGATCACCCTATGGCACGCTACCAGGGGAAGTACTTAAGGAAACTTTGATTAAAGGTATGAAAGATGAATGGGTAGAAATGTTGAATTTAATGGGGAAAGGTGATATTTATTAAGAAACTTATGATGAAATTGTCTTATTGTGCATTAGGTGCTCCAGAGGAAGTTCACGGACCAGATCAGGGATACGTACCCCCTTCACCAAAAATAGCAATATTACCAGCGGGGGTGTTACTCGAGATGAAATTGGTAATCTCTTAGAAAACTTTAAAACAGACATTCTGAGCACTCTGACTACACAATTGGATGTGTTGTAGGACAAATAAAAGAAAGTAGAAGCTGAATAAACGTTAGCCATATTTTTCCATAGGTGCAGAAGGAAACATGGCCCAAGGGATTGCCCTTTGGATGCGGTCCAGGTTTGTGTTATCTACACCAAGGATCAGGACACAAAATAATGCCCATCGCTTCCTCGACTAAAAGATGTCTTTAGGGAAGCAGAAGAAGAAACAGAACCATTATATCTAATGGCTTAGCGTCGTCAATGGCATAATCAACCCCCAAATACATTGCAGGACCCTTTCTCTTCCTTCTCCAAGCAATATAACCAACAAGATCTTGGTAGCACATGGCAAGGCCAACCATTTACTAATCAAAACTGGCAACCCCAACAATATCCACCTGCAAATACCCCTTGGTAAAACCAGCCCACTACAATCCCTGCTTGGCAGAATCAGCTAACTACAACTTCTACCTGGCCTAACTCACAATATCCCACCTCATCCTGGAAAAACTCCAATAACAACATTTACCCTTCACAATGGCCCAACATGATTGCCCAAAACCCAAATTGGAATCAGAATTGGCAGCGTCCCGTGGGGATAAACAATCAACCCATGGGGATGGCCCCTCAAACTTAGCCTATGTTACAAGCCCCACTTCAATTGTCCCAAAATTCACAGTCCCAATTGCGCTCTCAACTACCAGCCCAACCTCACCCAAATCCAAATAACAGACCGACTCAGCTCATCCAGATTATGGAAAATGGAGAAGGAGATATCAGCTCGGTAGGGTGCAACAGACTACGATTAAGTTTGGGATGAATAATCTCCCCTGAAGAAAATGATGTTTTTTAAGGGCAGGAGAAACAACCAAAAATAACACCTCCGACTATGGAAATAACAGAAGAAATCAAGTAGGGGGGAGACACAGTCGAATCACAAGATCCTGATAAGGGTACACAACCCTCCCCTCCGTTCCCTGAAATATTGATGATAGAAAAACTGATTGTATATCCCAACTTCAACCTTGAAGGGGAACTCAAGAGTTTATATATCAAGATTCCACTCCTGCAATATCTTCAAGACATCCCCATCTACGCAAAAACAATCAAAGAGCTATGTGGGAGAAAACCCATCAGAAAAATTAAAAATCCATCATCAACAGTCCGTGTGGTAGGAGCCTTATCTGATCTCATTTTAGGTAGACAAGAACCGGTTAAATATGCAAATCCGGGGAATCCCATAGTAATAGTTCAGATCTAGGGCTGCTCTTTTCCCAATACACTAGTTGATTTGGGAGCAACCATCAACATCCTGACTATGAAAACCTGCAATACCTTCCATTGATACTGGGCAGGCCATGGCTTACAACAACATATGCATACATAGGATGTCGAACAAGAAATATGACAATCACTAGAGGGGGTATCACGAAGAACCTCATTTTATATCCTCCTGCTAAATCGAGTCCAACTTTCATATATCCACAATTGCCACCACCACGATACCCAGAGAGAGATTTACGAGCCCCTCTTACGTATGAAGAAGCCCTCAAACTTAAAAATCAGTTAGAGGATGACGTAATCAGTGGGTTTATCAATAATCTGACCACCATGAGCAACCTGGCCTACCAGATGCTCCAAGATGTTCTAGACTATGAAGCACAGGGGGACCTACTCGAAGATTTGATGGAACAAAAAATTCCAACTACGACCATTCATAACAACAAACTCGTCGAGATCACACCCGGGAGGCCTCTAAACATCAATGCCAATTTAGATGAACAACAACAACAAAATTTAATTCATGTCCTCTCCAAATACCAACAAGATTTTGCATGGGAGTATTCTGATATGAAAGGTATTGATCCACAACTCTGTACACACCACATTTATGTTGAAAAAGAAGCCTGACCTATCCGCCATCCATAGAGAAGATTAAATCCTCACCTCAAATATATCGTTAAAGAAGAATTACAAAAACTATTGGAAGTAAATTTTATATATCCCATCTCAGATAGTCGATGGGTTTCCCCACTAGTGATTGTCCCAAAGAAAAATGGGAAATGGCGCATCTGTGTTGACTACAGGGAACTTAACAAAGCCACTCAAAAATACCACTTCCCTTTTCCTTTCATTGACCAGGTCCTGGATACTTTGATAGGAAATAAATTATTTTCTTCCTAGATGGTTTTAGTGGGTACAATCAGATTCAGATCGCCCCAGAAGATCAGGTTAAAACCACATTCACATGTCCCTAGGGCACTTTTGCATACAGAGTATTACCATTTGGACTTTGTAACACTCCAACCACCTTTCAAAGGGCCATCCTGAGCATATTCAATGATCTGATAAGCAAAGGACTTGAAGTCTATATGGATGATTTCACTCCTTATGGCGACGACTTCGATCAAGCACTGAATAACCTGGAGAAAATACTAGAACCATGTATCATGACCAGGTTATGTTTAAGCCACGAAAAGTGTCACATGATGATGATAGAAGGAGTGGTACTAGGGCATTATATCCCTGTAGATGGAATTAGGGTATACCCAACAAAGATAGAGGTAATACTTAATCTACACACACCACACACACAAAATGAGGTACGCAGTTTCCTTGGCACTTCAGGATACTATCGTAGGTGTTAGGACCCTATAATGTAACGTTTTGTTCACACTTTTTACTACCATTACATCCTTTTTCCACTTACATTTAAGCTTACATTATCACCTTACCCTATCTTTCCAAAGATTATTGTTGTTGTTTGAAGGCCCATTGCTGAAACAATCAAAATCACGCAAACCCCATGGCTGAAACAGTCTGTGGTCTGCGATGCTGAAACAACAATTCACACAACAGAAAGAAGAAGCTGTTACACTGACCATAATAGCTGCACCCTGAGCCAGAATTAACCATTGCTGCTGCTTGAGACCATGTTGCTGAAACAATCAGAACGCAAATCCCGTTGTTGAAACAACCCGCGATTTGTGATGCTGAAATTGTACACAACAACAGTAACAAGAAGATAAATAAAGAAGCTGTTACACCAGCCGCAACAGCTACACCTCACCCAACACCATTTCAACTATTGTAATTTCATTCTGTTACGGGAGACCAAGATATCCTATTCCAGTATAGAAGATTAGATCTGACTAAGAATAGGATTCGTATGTGCACATGTATTTTGATGATTAATTATATCGAGGGGATTCTCCTCTTTAAATAAGGGGAAATCATCATTAGAGGGATCCTTCTTGGCTAAGAAAGGAATTATAGAGAAGGACGTGTTTACTTTAGACATTGTAACATGATACAGTTGATAGATGAATAAAATATTATTCTGAGCATTCCTTCCTAGTTCCTTTCATTTCTGGGGAATCTTGTGAGAAGGGAGGGTCCACCTTCTTCACAAGATTCACCCATTAGTTCTGTAGTGTGTTAGTGTTATTTTTGTTCCTGCCATGATTAAATCCTGCTTTGCTGAAACTCTACTTTACTGAACTCTGTTTTGCTGAAACTCTGCTTTACTGATTGTTACATTGTTTTCATATAATTCATGCTTAGGTGATTGGTAATTATGTTTGATGAATTTATGAAAGCGTGATAATCAGAGACGGGTGCTGAAGATTCCTGCTTGGGGAATAGGGTCATGTTCTCTGTTAAGAGATAGTTAGCCTTCAGTGCATGTTAATCATTTTGATTAGTAAAGAGTTCATGAAAGTGTGATAGTCAGAGACAGGTGTTGAAGATTCCTTATTGGGGAATAGGGTCTTGTTCTCTGTTACAGAATAGTTGGTCTTTCCTTTTGCAGTATCCTGAAAGATTTCTTTCCTAGGTTGTTATTTCTTAATGTAATCCAGGATTCTTTGGATAATTATTTCTTTAAA
>JZKD02S2084603.1:122625-141769 GCA_000966675.3 Picea glauca
TCACCTAAGAACATTCTAGAGGAGGAATCTTCTAGAAGTAAAACCTTCTAAGAAGTCCTCTTACATTTATTATATCTAACTACCATAGTGGGCCTTATTTAATAATATAGTGGACTTATTCCACCTTACATTGACCCCCACTACCTCTCTAGCTACCTTACAAAATACATACCAGGTTTCTACAAATTCAGATAATTTGAATGGAACAATTGCTGTTCCTTCTGCGCGCTTGTTGTTCCTTTTGCGCGCCTGCTGTTCCTTTGAACGAAACAATTGTTGTTCCTTTTGTGTGCCTGCTATTCCTTTGAACGGAACAAATGATTTTCCTTTTGTGCGCCTGCTATTCCTTTTAACGAAACAATTGATGTTCCTTTTGCGCACCTACTGTTCCTTTGAACAGAAAAATTGTTGTTCCTTTTGCACGCCTGTTGTTCCTTTGAACGAAACACTTACTATTCCTTCTGCACGCTTGCTGTTCCTTTTGCGCACTTGTTGTTCCTTTGAACAGAACAATTGTTGTTCCTTTTGCACGCCTGCTGTTCCTTTTGCGTGCCTGCTATTCCTTTGAATGGAACAATTGTTGTTCCTTCTGTGCGCTTGTTGTTCCTTTTGCGTGCCTGTTGTTCCTTTGAAGGAAAAAATTGTTGTTCCTTTTGCATGCCTGCTATTCCTTTGAATGAAACAATTTCTATTCGTTTTTGTACACCTATTGTTCATTTTTCCATTCCTTCCTTACCGATAAAATGCTAAACCTTTCTTTTGGGGTACAACTTTCACCAAAATAATTTTTCATCAACATTATTTCTAACGATCCATCATTATTTTGTGGACTATCTCCCATACCTTATCAAATTTCTTTTTGGATCACTTCAAAATATCTTAAACCTTGTTCATAATCTGTAACCAGCATAACTCATTTCTTTTCTCTTATATATTACACTTAAATGATACCTCGTGTTTATAACTAATAAGGAATCTGAGACACACTTTTACTTGGTATCCTTACACTTCTTTACACCATCCCTTACTCTTAAGGAGTAGATGAGCCGCCCTTCATACAATAATATAATAAATCAATAGAATTTCTTTCTTTTTCCTCAAAGAATAGGGGGTCTCATCACGAGCTAGCCTACCATGATCATAGGATAATAACTTAAGTGACAGTCCCACTATGGCTACCACACCAGGGCAATGGCCTTTGACATTATTTTTTTGTCAAAGGACGATAGATCTCATTACAAGCCAACTTGTTCACTTAAGTTACACTCTAGTGAGTGGCATTATCATCATCTGGATACCAAACCAAGATAATGGTCTTTTTCGGAAAAAACTTAAAAAAAAAAAAAAATTCCCAAAATAAAAAAAATATTTTTTATTTTTATTTTTTTATACATATTTTTTTTTCCACAAAGAATAGGGGGTCTTATTACGATCCAACCTACCAAAATCATAGAATAATAACCTAAGTGACATTCCCACTATGGCTACCACATTAGGGAAATGGCCTTTGACATTCTCTTTTTGCCAAAGGACAAGAGGTCTCATTATGAGCCGGCTCATTCACTTAAGTTACAATCTAGTGAGTGGCATTATAATCATCTAGATACCAAACCAGGATAATGGTCTTTTTCAGAAAAAAAACTTAAAGAAAAAAAAAAAAAATTCCCAAAATAAAAATAAATAAATAAATTTTTATACATCTATCTCTTTTCCACAAAGAATAGGGGGTCTCATCACGAGCCAGTCTACCACGATCATATGATAATAACCTAAGTGAAATTCCCACTATGACCACCACACTAGGGCAATGACCTTTGTCATTCTCTTTTTGTCAAAGGACAAGAGGCCTCATCACAAGCCGGCTTGTTCACTTAAGTTACAATCTAGTGAGTGACATTATCACTATGGCTACCAAACCAGGATAATGGTCTTTTTGGCAAAGACAATTCAAACAAGTATCAAGGATACAGGCTCATATTTGGGTTAAAAGGAAACCCTGTCGAGGCTATGGATGCCTGCTGGCAACAGTGGCTCTACCTGTGGTATGGAAGTTACCTTAACACACCAAGTTTCTCTGTCTCTCTAGATTTCCTTCACTCAATCACAAGGCTATCATTTCGGTTGTATTCAATAACACAAAAAAGTAACAACATTATGATATGTGAGATATTATTTAATTGAACAAGATTTAATTTATTCAGAGCATGTATCCTTAACGTATTATTTTAGGTATCGATATTTTCAATTCCACACACGTGGATTAACATTTAATGATTACCGTTAAATATGATGTTCAAACATAAATCATTAATCCCCATTAGCGGCCACCATACAATCATTACATTTCGCCACCAATACTTACAATCATTACTCTTCCCTACACTGACAGTCGAGGTCAACCTTTCTATTAATAAGGGGGGTGGACGCTCGACACACTTCTCGATGCAAATAGTAATGATTTTAATAATACCTTCATTTAGATGCACTTGTTGTCTATGATAGTTGCTATTCTTGGTAATTTTTCCTCCAAAGCTGGTCCAACCACCTCTGCTAATAGGAATGATAGTTGTCCATATTTTCTCACAAAATGGGTGGAAAAGGTGTGCGCAGGGAACCTACCTTACTAAATCTTATAGAGCAAGTGAGAGACATCCTACATCAGCTAGGGTGGATGAAGTACTTCAACTGGCTACAAGGATATGACATGAATTTCACGCTTGAATTCTTTCAAAATCTGCAGGGGGGAAACTCTATGGTGCAGGGCATACAAATCTCAGTCACCCCAAAAATCTTAGTAGAGGTCACATGCCTCCCTAATACGAGCATTCAATGGACAGGATGATACACAACATTGAAGGAAGCTTTGGAAACCTTCACAGACCCTAGGGAAGAATTGGATAAGAAAAGAAAAGGACTCAACCCCAGTACCCTCAGAGTACCATGGAAGGAACTTGCAGGGGTAATTCAGTGGTACATCACTTGTGATGGATGATATGACGTAATTCGACCTCGCCACCTCAAATTTCTAGTAGCTTTAAAACAACGGTTAGTACTTAATCTACCTTTCTTTCTAAATGCCATATTACATGAGGTTGCTCTGAGAACACAAAAATCCAAGGACCTTATTACTGTTATCAACCACCATAGATTAGTTAAATTGATAACAATTAAGGCACTGAGTCAAACTCAATTGACCTGGGATAACCTGATTGAGGCCAGTAGACCTCCACAACTAGAGCAACCTGAATTATTCCATTAAGAGCCACCATAGGAAATCAAAGATAGATAGGCAGAGGAGACTACTACCCAAAGGGAAATCCCATCTCCTCAAACTGAAGTTGAGGTAAATCCTACCCAAATCATAGAGACACAGACCATACAAACACATGCATTAACAAAAAAGAGGAAGAGAGCAACAACTGCCCCTACAACCATCATTCAGACAAGGAGAAGAAGCAAACAAATTCAGGAAACAACTAAAGAAATTCAGGATACAACAAAATAGCCTGAAGAAATTCAGAACTCTATATAACAGTCTCCATGCGAGAATGCCCAAGGAATTAGGCAAGAAGAATGGACCTTACAGAGGAATGATCAAGAAGACACCCAACTGATGTTGTCACATATGAAAGAACAATTTATGAAGAGCTATGAGGTAGAAATAGCCCAGGTTTTGGGAAGCTTGGGAACCTCACTTGACAGGGGCACAAATAATCTAGAAATACACTCAGAACAACCCTCCTCTTCAAAACCAGTTGAATATTTTCCTGATATTGAAATGTCTTTTCCTGAGAACAAAGCACAGGAAGAACCCCATTTCGAAACAATAAGCCCTCTTGGATAGACAGAAAAATTGGAAGGAACAGAGGAACAACCATTTGCTGGCCAGAATGAAGAAGGCCTTGAGACCTCCCATAAATAGAAATCAACCAAAAGCCATAAGAAAATCAGAAAGTTAAAAAAGGAAAAAGGCTAAGAAGGCTAAAGTATTAAAGAAGAAGGTAGTTAAACTCAAGGAAATTATTAAGGAATTGAGGAAATAATTAGAACAAACAAATAAAGCCCACAAAAGAAAGAAGAACAAAAGGGCCAGAGGACAAGGAAGAAACCCTCTTCCTAAAGAAGCAGTCAATACAAATTCTGTAGGGATATAGACAGACCCCGAAGAAATAGTAGTAGAAGAAACAGTAGCCCAGAATGAGGAAGCACCTCCTCTAGAGACACAGGAAAATATGATAGCTACATAAGAAATTAATGCTGAGGTGCAGACAACTCAAATCCTTGAGCAGAATGCTACCATCACAATATTGGAGGAGGAATTGATGTAGTCTCAACAAACCCTGATTCAAATCAGAAGTGAGTTGCTGACTATGGAAGAACACCAAGCACTCCAGTCCCAGAAATAAAGTATTATTGTGGAAAAGTTGGAAGCAAAACTTACACAAGTCCAACAAGCATTAACTCAATCCAGGGAACAAATGAGTTCTATGGAAGAATACCAAGCATCTCAATCTCAAGCACAGAGTGTCACCATCGATAGACTAAAAGCCAAACTTACACAGGCCCAACAAACATTGGTCCAACACCAACATGGAATGGTAACTAGGACTTAATATCAAAGGATTGTTAAAGAATTGAAGGACGTGACAACAACAGAGGGTGAGACCTATGCTGTGCTCACCAAAGCCCAAGAGAAGATAAAAAAGGTGCAAAACCAATCGGAAAAAGATTTGGAGCAAATCAAGGAAATCTGTGATTTCTACTCTGATGCTATTAATTGTAGAGACCCTGCCACCAATTACACGTTATTCTTATTGGAACGATATTTTTTATTAAGAGTAAAGGCCATCAGAGCGGGAAAACCTATTTCTGTTACCACTGTACCTGAGTTTATTTCATGTTTCAGAGAGCAGGATGAAAATGTACAATACTTTTTGTGTGAATTATACTTCCATAATTTCATTCTGGAAGATAACAGGGAAGATAACCCTAGCCTATTCATAGGTGATATACAGTTTCAGGCATTTCTGTCATTCACTTAGAATCAGGTCAGATGGGGTAAAGCTCATAAAATATTCCTAAACAGGGAAGCTGGGTTGGATCTCTAGGTTAGGGGGGAGCCTCCAAAGTCCTTTCCAACCATTATGTGACATAAAACTCTTATGAAAAGGAAAGGGGTTGTAGACTCCTTGGCCCCCATCCATCTCTAGGTCATACGTTCAGGTATCACTCGCTTTAGGGAGCTTAAGGAGGAAGCTCTTGCTGCTTCTAAATGGAGATGGGATGCCTCCTCCAGTGAAGTAAAGAGTAGAGATCCCTTTGGGTATAGAAATTTCTTTGTAGCTACCTTAAGCATAGAGAGGTATTCTAGATTGCTCCAAGAGGAAGGACCTGCTTGGATTTGGTGCAGAAATAATACCCCTATCATCTGTTTCCCTCCAAAAAGTTACCAAAAATATTATCAAATTAATAAGAAAAGGGAGGACATTGATTTTGGAGAACTCAAAAGAAGCAATGGGTTCATAAGGCCTGGTGAACCAACCTTTCCATCTTACAGTATTACTGCTTTACATGTAAAGTCTCAGCTTGCATGAGGACATGCAAGAAGGTAAGCTAGGGGGTATGTTAGGTTATGAAAAAGGTATAAATATCTTCCTTTTTCCTACATTTCATGATATCATTTTGATTGTATTTTCGGTTATTTAGAAGTAAATAGAATAGAAAATGAATAATATACCCTTTAGCGTTGATTTTTGGAGATTAGATTACATAGATTCTAAATATGATTGGAATTGTTTGGTTTTATTGTAGGATTGGTTAAATATTGTTGAACCCAAGATAGCAAGGGGAATCTTGAAGATGCACAAGCTATTGGAGGTTGAAGACTTTATGGCACAAAGTAGTTTTAAAGATAATTGAGTTACTCATTGTCATAGTAAAGCAATCCTGAGGATCTCTCGATCCTCAGGATAGCTTAATTTACCCAGATTATTGTAACATATAAGGGATAAATAGATCTTGAAGAAAGAATATTTTTTGCACTCAAGAATAGAGAATATAGAATTGCTATGCATTAGTAGTTTTTGTATAAATGTTGTACCAGCTATGAAATTAATAGAAGCCTCAAGCAATTTTTCCATTTTTATATACTGAGTTTTCAATAACATTGCTTCTAAGGACCGAGGGCCCAGTCTGAAGGAGCTATTGTTCTATCTGTAATTGTATCAACTCAAATTTTGTGTTGTGATTCAATTTTATTTTATAGTAGTTAACAAACAGATAAGTGTGTTGATGATTTCATGTCAATCACAAGAAATAGATTTTCCCTGAAAGTATTGAATGATTATTGTTCCGATTCCCATTACTGATCTTCGATGCATGAAGGTTCCTCATAAGTTTACATTTGTTGTTCCTTTCATAAGTTTACATTTGTTGTTCCTTTCATAAGTTTACATTTGTTGTTCCTTTCATTAGTTTACATTTTTTGTTCCTTTCTGCTAGAATATAGCTTTTGTTCATTTCAATAGAAATATGATTGATGTCTCTTTTCAGTTAGATTACAGTCTCTGTTCCTTTCCATAGATAGAGTAATTTTCCCTTTTCTTTTTAGAAATTCTGATTCATAATGATAGCAATTCCTACAAGTCTTTATCTAGATTCAATTACTGCTCTTAGAATGAATTCAATAGATTAGCTAGTTCCTTTCCTTTTGCATAGCTTTAGATTTCAATCCATAGAATCTTTAATGAATGTTTGAGGAACTTGATTGTTGACAAACTTAGATCTACTTTCACTACACGATTTTAGCCTCTATAAGCTATTTACATAGACTTTGCTGATATTCTTTGAGATAAAATATGAATCCTTGGGTTGATAAATTAATATTAAACTAAGGTTGTTTTTAGACATCTTTAGAGCTCAACACAAGTAGTGCTAGAGTTCACTAATACCTTTCATAACTTGTGCACCAATATAGGTATCAAAAACTATGAGCGCATTTGGTTTTGAAATACCATGGATATATACACAAATACACCCAAACTGAAATGGATTTCCTAGACATCTCATCACTCGATGTTTCGTATTGAAATGATGTTAAAATCGAGGATAAATTTAAGCACCAGAAAAAATGGGAGTTTGGGTATGCAAATCCATAACAACCAAAGTATGATAAAGACAACCTTAACAAACAACCTCTCGAAAACTAGTCTAAGACACAAGAAAATAAGGGCCATGCGAAGACGAAGAAGGAAAATGGAAAATGGTGTGATTTACACAAAATCCCCTGGCACAACACCAATGAATGTCACTCAAAATATTCATTGGTGGCTGAGATCAAGGACAAGGATCTGAACCCTGGCTCATAATTTGATTCAGAAAATACTAATAGAATATAGATCATTGACATAGACCCCACTTTTATTGTCGTGACCACAACAATTCAACCAAAAAAACCAACATATCCTGAAGAAGGGGAGCGTATTTTTCATTCACAGATGTGGGTGAAGGGGACCCCACTACATTTTATTGTTGATAGTGGATTCCAGAAGAACCTCATCTCAACAGAGGTCATCAAACAATTGGGATTTTTGAGAAAACCACAAATGTAGCCATACAACATCGAGTGGATTTTTCAGGGACGAGATCTTCATGTCAGCCAGCAGTGTCGATTGTCATACAAAGTCCAACCCTTCAAGGACGAGGTATTATGTGATGTTTCCCTGTTGGATGTCTGTGATTTTCTCTTGGGCCAACCATATATGTGGAAGCACCATGCTATTTTTGAGTCTTGACCCTGTAGTATCATTGTTACTCTAGGAGGACATTTCTACATGATACTAGAGTTAATTATGACTATTGTCCCACCTAAATAGTGTCGCAAAGTAGTATCTCATACTACAAAATTCATATTCTTCACAATCTATTCAAAAGATGAACCCAAGGACACTACAACCACAACACCCTTAGTCCAAGCACCTTCTATCCAATAGACAAAGATA
Source organism: Picea glauca (assembly GCA_000966675.3). NCBI lineage: Eukaryota > Viridiplantae > Streptophyta > Pinopsida > Pinales > Pinaceae > Picea > Picea glauca. The sequence goes on from JZKD02S2084603.1 coordinate 130,626, forward strand.
GACAAGATTACAACAACGCACAAAGATTCCTTCTTCGCACATACATATCATGTAGCCCGACTGGTTGAACATATTTGACCCCGCTAGTAACAGGTTCGTGACAATGTTCCATAAACCACAACGCAACATCTCCAACAAGGAAAGTAGCTCACCAAGATTCAAATTCAACAATCACTTTCCCATCTCCCTTGGGAACTCAACGCAATGGAGACCATTGCTTCCTAAGAAGGTAGGATTGATCTAGGTGGATATTGATGGCCACCCACCTATTTCAATGGGCTCATTTTGGTATTTTTGTTTCTAGTTTTTGGGCCCCAAACTTTCGAGGCCTTTTTGAGGCCCTAAACAATGTTTTTAGGGATCACGACAGTCAATCTAGCATTGGAGTTAGAGTCTGATGGAAGCATATGTAGTCCCCAATTAGAAATTTCCAACGGGCTATTGTGTGCTTAAAATGGAGGTTGTATGCAAAAGTTACGCCCTTGGGAAGTTTATACACCAAACTACCCAAAACAGGGTCCACAAAACTGTTGGCTTTTCATCTTCTGAGGTTAGGGTTTTGGATTTTATTTATGTTAAAAAGGCCTTTAGAGAATCATTGTAAATCATCTTCTTACGAATGCAAGTGTCCATCACATCTCTTTTAAGATATAAGCTACCACCATTCTAGCAAGTCTTTCACTCTGTATTTTTACAGTCTTTGTACATTTTCTCTGATTAATAGAAATTGTGTATTACTATATCTCTTTGTTTATGGTTGCATCTCTGATACATTTTTGTTATATTATTGGATATCCAAGATATCTCTATACATTTATTTATTATATCTCCACTCTCATTCTGTGCCGAAGATAATCTGAATCAGCACAAGCTCGTTGGAGCTTGCTACAAATATTTCAACTACTGACCAACAACACCAACAATATCAAATTTTTTAAGATGGACCAAGATTAATATGAAGGATAATGAAGATGAAGATCAATATCAAAGAGAATTAAAATCCATGCCATGTCATTTCATATTCATCATGCCATTATTATCAAAGGAAACTTCCCTGAAGCCTATTGTTCATTATGTCATCCACCAAAATATTCACGAATTCAACCCATTATCCCTTCATAATATTACCATGCTTTCTTGATTCATCCAACCCTAACCCTTGAATAAAGTCTCTCAACTCACTTTCATGCTATATTATCTCACTATTCCCTTCCTTTTTCAAAATAAAATCCTCCTTGATAGTGAAAATTTTCCATCTATGGTTCTTCAAATCATTTTGTTCTATGCTCGTGTTGGATTATGTGGGATTCCTTAAGACCCTGCTTCCAACAAATATTGCCCCATAGACATCAACACCTTATTCGGGGTCAATATTAGATATATATTATAAAACATTAGGGATTTCATCCATCAGTGGTAGGCTCCCTCACTGATGACAATGGGAATCATTAATGTCCCCTGATTGTCAGATTCAACAGGGGACTTGACTTCAACACATTCAATCGTATGTGTCAGAATGTACTGTGGCACCTTGATCCTCATTTTCATTAATGGTGAGTTGTCTTGCATTGGTTAACGATATCAACTAATGATCGATAATCCAATAAATTCTTTTCATTCTCGTCTTCCAAACATTCATTCACATGGTTAGAATTGTACCATTGGTTTGGATACGGTTGAAGGCTTTATGGTTTGACATCACTAACAACAGTTTGCAACTTTCATATTTTTCAAATAAAAATTTCAGCTCTAGTAGATTAGTTCCAAGAATAAGAAGGCATAGAGGTTCTAATTATATATCTTACCCTCCGTTCCTCCAGCTAAGAGGAAGAAAGCAACATGATTAAAATTAGAATGTTTCACTTCAGATCCATGATCTAGCAATAGTAGCTTGGAGATTCCTCCAATATCACAATATCTATCAGATGCATAACTCATGTAATTCTCAAGTAGGTGCAGGTATGATTTTTTTTTATCTTTAATCAATAATTCCTTGATTTTAGAAGAAGTGTATTTGGAAAATTGTTTATGCCCCTTGTGCTTTCCTCGCCACTCTCATATGCCCTTTTTATATTTTTCTTATTTCCGAAGAAGTAAACAACCTTTAGTTGAAGGGGAATACACTCATACCCATTTATTCCATATCACTTACTCTCATACTACATACTCTCATAAATTGGTGATCATGATGTTTTCCCCAATCTGGCTTGTTGTTGTTCTTGTAAATATCCTCATTGATTTCTTGAAACCTCTCATTGGTTTGCATATGATCAAAACTCCAAATCAAAACACAATGGTTGAGGGATGATTTATGTATTATGGGGATCCTTCACCAACTATCAGATAGGTGAATCATGGATGCCATCAAAAGTTGTTCATTTTCAATGAAAATCCTATAACCACAATGAAATCATGTAATTACAATGCAATCTTGTAACAATAGTGTAGATCCTGTAACAAATTCTTTAGTTTTCATACTTGCACTTCCCCAAATTCAAAACTACCACTTGGAGGATATTATACACATATAATACATAGTTTAGCACCTATTGGATCCCAAGGAACACAATCAAACCAAAATTCAAACTTGACAATTCAAAACAGTCAAATCTACTTGAAGGGAACTTTTTTCACGTTGTTTTTAAGAAGATGAAGATTGATCTAGAAAAATTAAGACAACGATTTTGTGTATAACATAAAAAATTGAGTATCACATGGGTGAAATTTCTAGAAAATGCACAGGGATGGTTTTGTAAGCATGTTTTTAAGGTAGATTTATGATTTTTTACTATTATGTGAAGAAAAACTAAAATTCAATCTTTTTGCATAGCAACACATTTTTCTCATCAAAATTGAAATTTGAAATTGTAGCAAGACGAAGAATGAAAAAATACACCATATCCAACTTGAGGCACTCAATTTGGCCTTAAAACAATCCCAAGGCATACATTTTTGTGCATTTGAGCAATTTGAGAAGTGCCCATAATTTGTGTAAGATCAACAGTTGTATGCACCATCAATGATAAATTATATCTGTTGCTATAGGATCATGATAAAGGCCTCACATATTTTATTAAACGTATTTGTTTGTGGATTCTTATAAGGGAAAAATGAAAAGGAAAGTTGCAACTCATTTGCATTGGTCCACGATAAGAGGGAATTTAGAGGGTTGCACTATTATTGTAGGAATTATTCTTAAATACTTGAGTAAATGAACAATAAGGTGTGTAAATCTATTGTGGGTATGTAATTTGAGGACAAGTGTATCAATGCTAATTTCAAACATGCTTTCAGTCTATATTCAAAGTGATTTATAAGGGGGAAATCACTCTAATGGCGAGGATACTTACTTACAGAAATGGAAATAGCATTAAACAACAACATCAAATTAACCTTTTTACAGTAGCATAGAGGTATTGTTTACCAAATTTTGATAAACCCTAATGATTTTTTGTTTATGACTACAACTATAATATTTGTGCTAGATGGTTAATAAGGGAAGGTATTTTAGAAATAATGACAAGCAACATAGAACACTGATCTGGATTTAGGAGTGGAATGAACTGAATAACATACTGAATACAATACGTAAATAGATATGAAGAATAAAAAAAATATCCAGTGGAAAATATCTTCTATTAAATAATGAAATATGTTGAAACTGTAAAACTGCAGAACTGAAACACTTGCTCGAATGGTGGTAGCTATCTCTAAAACGATACGTGGCTGCTACGTGCATTCGTTTGAGAAGAATGGAATACAATGAGGCTCCAAAGCCCTTTTTGATATTACTTATGAATGCAAAAACCCTAGACATCCAAAAACCTACCCCCAGAAGGTGAAACATCAAACGTCATGTGGGCCCTATGGGTAAGTTGGTGTAATTTGGTACCTCAACTTCCCAGGGTCGTAACTTTTGCATATGACCTCCGTTTTAAGCAAGTGATAGCCCATTGGAAAGGTCTTTCAGAGAAATACATATTTCGTCATCAAACTCTGACTCCATATATAGTTTGACTGTGGAGAGACAAAAAAACAATGTTTAGGGCCCCAAAATGGCCCTGGAAGTACAAAAAGATGTGTTGACATGAAAACATACAAAATAATCTAGTTGGATTAGGTGATAGGCCACCCATATCCACCTGGAGGATGTGTGAGGCTTTAGACAACCCCAGAAGTGTAGAACCCACAATTACAAAGTAGTACAAAAGAACATGATGAATAAAAAATAGACACGAGGAGCTAGTTGGAATAGGTGGGTGGCCACCAACATCCACCTGGATCAATCCTCCCCCCTTAGGAAGAAATGGTATCCATTGTGTTGAGTTCCCCCATCAGGTGAGGAAAATTATGCTATATTTGGGCCCAGGTAAGCCACTTTCCTTGGTGTAGGATTTTCTCTTCCTGGACAACCCGATAAACATGGATCCATGGCTGGTGAGTGCCCTTGACCTTTGTGTCCACTATCTGATCAATGGATGCTTGTCACATGTAGTCAAGGTTGAGATCTGTTGGTGTCAACTATTCTGAGATCTCGGAGGTGTCCAATAATGGTGGAAAATATGGCCTAAGGATGTCCACATTGAATACCAGATGCAGACCAAGGAAGGATGGAGTGTTGAGCTCAAAATCATTGCTACCCACAACCTTGGTGATATTGTAAGGCCCATGATAATGTGGGAGAAGCTTCTGATGGGGCCCGATGAGATTCTCCTTCTGTAAATGTAATCAGACTTTGTTGCCAACCTAAAAATGGTGTGGTACCCTGTGTTGATCATGGCATTTCTTGTACTTAGCATTGGATTTATTCAAAATATCCTGGACTTGTTGGTGGATATGTTGAATCCTCTCAATGAATTTGGTGGCTTTGTCGATCACAAACTGATTAGGGGAAGAGTCTGCTTGTGTGGTGGCAAGAGGAAGTGAAACATCAATGGGTACCAAGGGTTGGAATCCTAGACCCACTTGAAATGGGTTATGGTCAGTGGAACTATGGAGAGCCCTGTTGTAACTGTGTTGGACATATGGGAGACTCTCATCCCATGTACGTGGATTCTTATAATTGTACATGCACAGGGTGTGCACAATCATTTGATTGATGGCCTCTATTTGGCCATTGGTTTGGGGGTGGAAAGCAATAGATTTTGTGAGCTTGGTGTACAACAGAGACCAAATACTCAACCAAAAGGTGTTGAGGAACCTTCTATTTCAGTCATAGATGATGGCCTGTGGTATCCCAAAGTGGACCCACACTCATTCGAAGAAGATATTGGTAGTGTTTGTTGTTGTGACATTCTTCTTACAGGCTATGAGGATGGCCATATTTGAAAACTGATCAATGACCACAAACACACATTCATTTCCTTGCTTGGTAGAAGACAATACAAACATGTAATCCATTGAGATGGATTCCCAAGGATTCTCTGGAATAGGAAGAGGGGTATATAAGCATTGCTTCTCGATGGCTGGTTTGGAAATGGCACAGGCAGTGCAAGATCTGATATACTTGCTGACGTCCTATCAAATTTTTGGCCAATAATTTTTTTTCTAAAGAACAACTACAGTTTTCTCTATGCTAAAGTGTCCTACCACTTGATTGTAGAGGGATTCCCAAATAAGCTTTTCATGCTCTCTTGTAGGAGAAAAAATATGGCCCAGGTAGCATAATTAAGAGTCCATCCTGAATGTGAAAATCAGTGACAATTGTGCTTATACCCAAGAGCTGGTGGATGGTGGCGAAGTCTGGATATTTCTGATAAAGTTGGGGCCACTCAAATGCTTCATGTCCATAGGAATGGAGCACAATGGCGAGTGGATCCACAAGAGGCCTACTGAGGAAGTTAGTGACATGATTGGAGACAGATGTATTATACTTGATGTTGAGATGGAACTACTATAGGTAGGTGGACCACCTCTGATGGTGGTCGTTCTGTAATTTCCCCTGTGTATGTATGAACTGTAGAGGCTTGTGATCTGTGTGTATGAGTGTCTCTTTTCCCATAATGTAATGTTTCCATTGACGACAGGCTTGTACAATGGAATACATTTTATTTTCATAGGTGGGGTATTTACAAACATTATTGAAGAGTGTCTCACTATGGTATGCCACCAGATGCCCCTGCTGAGTGATTACTGTGCCCACAACATAGTCAGATGCATCGGTCTCAATCTAAAATGGTTGCTGCAGATCGAGTAATGAGATTACTGGAGTTGAGCACAAGCGATGCTTCATATCATTGAATGCACGTTGTTGATTCTTCCCCCACACGAACTGGGCCCTACCACCGCCATTGGTCACTTGGTTGAGGGCCCATCTAATATGGGAGAATCCTAACACGAATCGTCGGTAGAAGTTGGCTAGTCCCAAAAAGATCCAAAGCTCGATCAGTGTGGTCAGGGTCATCCAGTCACGGATGACTTGGGTCTTAGCTAGATCAACATGTACCTTATGCTCATCAATAATGTAGCCCAAGTATTGGACCTTGTTCATGCCAAAATAACATTTTTCCTAGTTGGCATAAATCTTGTGCTACTATATAGTGCTCAAAATCTGCTGAATATACCACATGTTCTCCTCCCATGTTCTACTAAAGATGAAGGGTCTCAATACATCATCCATCAACCTCATGAAAGTGGCTGGTGCATTTGTTAAGCCAAAGGGAATGACTAGCCATTCATAGAGACCTTCTTTAGATTTGAAGGTTGTCTTACATACGTCAGTTGGTTAGATGGGAACTTGGTGGTAGCCAGAGTTTAGGTCAATCTTGCTGAAGAACTTTTCCACCTCGAGTTTGTCAAGAATGTCATCAATCTTGGGAATGGGGTAGCGGTTCTTGAATGTGATTTTTTTTAAGGTTCTATAATCAATGCAGAGTCACCAAGTCGCATCCTTCTTCTGCACTAGTATAATCGAGCTTCTGCAAGGGGATGAGCTGGGTTTGATGTGCCCCTTTTGAAGAAGCTCTTGGATCTAACGGTTGGTTTCCTCATTCTCCACCAGTGAGTGTCGATATACCGGTCCATTGGGTAGAGGTGTGTTGGGGGTCAAATCAATTGGATTCTTGACTTGGCAGTGTGTCGGTACCCCTGTAGGTGAGGAGAAGATGTATCTGTATTCTTCCATGATCCCATCCACTTTATTCTACTGCAAAGATAGGCTCTATGTAGAGGCCATGGATGTGGTGAAGACCTTCTTCTTACTGTGAGCACGGATCACAAAGAATAAGAACTTTCCAGTCTGTGAAATGACCTTACCTCATTGCTTAGTAGAGATTAAATAAATAACAGTAGGCAGTGCTACCTCTGGGATCTTGTACAATTGTCTACCCAAAGTAATAATAACACTACGGGGTCTAGACTCATACATAGCATGATGCTTCCACAAATATGGTTCTCCTAAAATAACATCACAAACTTCAAGAGGAGAAATATGACATAGTACCTCATCTTTGAAGGGTTTGATGCCGTAGGGAAGACAACATTGTTGGCTAACATGAATATCTCTTCCTTGGCGAAGCCAACCAATTTTGTAGGGATGCGGGTGTGGTGTCATTGGCAGGACCAACCATTGGATTAACTCTACTGAAATTAGGTTCTTCTTTACCTCTATCGACAATGAAATGAAGCAGAGTCCCCTTGACCCACATCTGCGAGTGAAAGAGGCATTCCCCTTCCTCTGGTTCTTCTGGTTCTCTTCGTCGAACTTTGGTGGTAGTGACAATGGCACTGGGTTCAACATTGATAATCCACTTCCCTCCTTCAGGATTTGACTCAAAATCAGAATCAGCCTCTGACTCAGAAGCCTTCAGCTCGACCATGAGGGACTTATTGGAGAGACATTCTTCGATGTTGTGACAAAGACTTTTATGGTACTCACACCATTTTCCCATGTCCTTCTTCGTCTTCTCATTTCCTTTCTTGTGTTGTGGCTTGGACTAGTTGTATTGAGGGAGACCATCTAAAATTGGTCCCTTACTATGTGGGTTGGGGATGCCTTTTCCCTGCTTCAGCTATGAGGGGTTTGTAGATCTGAACTCTCACCTTTTCTGCTTAAATTTCTGCTCAATCTTGACAACGTATCTATAAGCTGTTCTCAATGAGGCAATGTCTAGGAACTCCATTTCGGTTTGAATGTATCTATGAAAAAAACTGATGTATTTGAGTACCAAATGATGATCAGAGTCTTTGATGCCCAATTTGGTGCATAGGGTATGGAAAACATTGGTGAAATATGGTACTGTCTGGTCCCTTTCTTGACGTAGGGTGGTCCATCTGGTGTACTGGTCATTATAGCTTCCACTAGGGTAGTATTATTCTTTAATGGAGTCCCATAAGGAATCCCATGTAGGGGCCACCACAAACAATGTAGATTCATCCACGATCCTTTTCTTAGAGTAAGTATCCCACCAATATTTAACATGGGTAAGGACCTTGAGGAGTGCAAAAATGATCTTTTCCCTATCGAAAAAATTGTGGACCGAAAAAAATCCTTTGAGCAGATTCAACCATTTATCTACAACATTTGCATCTATCAGTCCTTCAAATAATGGAATATCAAAATTTACCTATAGCTTGAAGGGGGTTGCATGGCCGCTTGATGAAGATGCTTCTCCTGTGGGTAGCCATCGAAGGATCTGCACGAAGTTGTCCATCATTTTGTTCTTTTTTCATGCGAGGGATTCCTCGAGAAACATTTTAATAGGATCTCCTACTCCATCATATTTCTTTTGTCCCCCATAGGTTTTTTTTGGGCTAGGCGTGTCCAATATTGTAATGGATTGGTTCGAGTCCCAACTTCTTGTACCCAGATCTTGTCAGGGACATGCACAAAGAAAAATAAATGAAGAGCAGACTGCTCTGATACCACTAATCAAGATTTAGGAGAGGAACAGACTGATTAACATAATGAATACAATACACACAAAGATACGAAGAATAACACAAATATCCATTGGACAATATCTTCTATTAAATAATGAAATAGGTTGAAACTGTAAAACTGTAGAACTGAAACACTTGCTTGACTGGTGGTAGCTATCTCTGAGAAGAGATGTGGCTTCTACACACATCCTTCTGAGTAGAATGGAATACAATGAGGCTCCAGAGGCCTTTTTGATATTACTCATGAATTCCAAAACCCTAGAAATCCAAAAACCTAACCCTAGAAGGTGAAATGCCAAAAGTCCTGTGGGCCCTATGGGTAAGTTGGTGTAATTTGGTACTCAACTTCCCAGGGTCATAACTTTTGCATACGACCACCATTTTAGGCACATGATATCCCATTGGAAAGGTCTTTCAGAGAGCTACATAGTCCAATGCCAAGCTTTGATTTCTTCTACAGTTTTACTGTGGTGAGCCAAAAAAACAACGTTTAGGGCCCCAAAACAACCCTGGAAGTACAACAAGAGGTGCTGACATGAAAAAATACAAAATAAGCTAGTTAGATTAGGCAAGAGGCCACCCATATCCACCTAAAGGAAGTGTGGGGCTTCAGACAACCCCATAAGTGTAGAACCCATGTTTAGAAAGTAGTACAAAAGAACATGGTTAAAAAAAAACAGACACGAGGAGCTAGTTGGAATAGGTGGGTGGACGCCAATATCCACCTGGATCAAACACTTCAGAAAGGGGTTGGCTCTCATCTATAACAAGAATTTGTGTTTATCTTTGGAAATATGTTTTTTGTGGAATAATTATTTCTCTATTTATAATGGGAATTATTCCATGTTGTGTGTATCAATGTTAGTAAGGGAACCCATTGGCTTCTAGTGGTTAAGTGTCAAGAACTACATGACAATAGAGCATATTATATGAACATCTATCAGAGTTTATGCTCGCAGTGGTATATCCTCAGCATGTGCTCTGGTAGAAGGTAAGAATTGAAGAATTTGGACATGAAGAGTCATTACTTCCTTTTCTTTCTAATTATCTTGGTGTGTCCATGCATCCTAGAATTGAACATTACCACATTTTATGACTATAATTGATCATTAAGTTTCTACAACACAAAATATGAAGCATGGTAGAAATTGATTTAAGCATATATTGCAAACCGTACATCACATTTAAGTGAAATTTGGCCCAAAAATGCTTCAAGGTAAGAGGAATAAACACAAAAAAAAATCATTTCAAAATGGTTTATATTTTGTGAGAAATTAACCACCATCACCTACAACCATTTTTCATTTTTCTATAGATTCGTGCATCCATTGGGTGCAATTTTTGGTGGACATAAGTATAGAGGTAATACCAACAACTCCACAAAATTTCACCAGAATTTGGTTGATAAATTATGAGAAAGTGGATTACCATTTTTTTTGCAAAACATCTTGTAACCCTTTGGAGATCCGGCAACCATTTATTCATTTTCATACTAGTGCAACCTCAAATAAAAATCCGTCATATGGGTTTTGTGTTAAAACTTCATAAGATTGTTTGGTACCTATTGAACAAAATTATGATGGGTTAAAGAACAAGATATTTTGTTGGTGCACAAACTATTGGGTCATCATTTTGAATGCATGATTGAATTTTATGATATTTTTGCAAAAGGGGGAAGATTCTTTGTTGCAATAGAGAAGAGGTCAAGTTTAAGTCTAAAAAGTAGGTTCTTCCACACAAGAACCAACACTCACACACTTGTGGTTGCCACACAAGAACCAACCATAAGAAGCTCAAAGGTAGGTGTTGTCACACAAGAATCAACACCTGCAAAACTTGTGTTTGTCACACAAGAACCAACCACAAGTAGATCATCTACCACTCAGATAATTTTTAGAGAAAGAAGACCTCATCACACAATTCAAGAGAATCAGATGAAATATTGCATGAGGACATGAAAAATGTTCAGTTGGGGGAAGATATTGAGTCACCAAATTATCATCCTTTTTAACATTATATCACATCATTTTCCTTGACTTTTAATCCTTTCCCATTTCCCATAACCTTCTATTAGATCCATTTTCATGCTCTATGTGGGTTTAGGTTCAAAATTGTTTCCAAAGCCATTATTTTAGTATTTTGAGTGAATTTGTGATTAAATATTAGACAAATAACATGTTCTCACTTAACCTTGAAAGTTGGGTGAGTTTGGTGATGTTTATAGGTATATTTGGAGTTTCCAATGATTTTTTCTTTTATCACCT